>JABASH010000633.1:0-36422 GCA_019776445.1 Tomocerus maximus | reverse complement strand
TTCTATGAACTATTTATGAACTGCAATTAATATTATAATACATAGCAATCCATTGTCTTAAACTATGATTAAGTAAAAAATTTTACTTGATTCAATACATATATCTTTTAGAAAATGACGAGTGAATGGGATTTCCACCTACATCTTATTGACAACAGTTACAAATAAAAATTAAATGTAAACACGAGACTCAAGATAAATACAATCATAAGTGGTTTTGGTTTCATCAGATCTAGTGTCCGTAGTTAATATGTATGAATGTATGAAATATTTTGTTGAAACAATAAATATTAGATGCCTGTTGTTTGCATATTGTCTCTATAATAAATTAATTCATGTCCAAAACAAAAGTATCGAAAAAATTTTGTTTGATATTTTTTATTGTTAAGGTTTAGCTAAACGAAATGATTTGCAAAGTTAGGTTACATAAAAGTCGCAAGCATCAGCAGGAATTATATATAAGTAGCACATTAGATATTTTGGGCTGTTAAATCTCTAGTCACGTCGACAATATTATTAGAACATGATGAGGAAGAAGGATTTTGCGAAGATGTTAGTTATCTAGTTCAGTATCAACGTGTCTGTCCAGCAGGGAACCTCTCGATGAGATTTCCCTTCGATGAGTACCTACTATAATATAGTGTAGAAGAACGAAAAGTAGTTTAGTGATATTATTGCGAATCTTGCATTGGTTTACCCACACTGAATTAGTGTAGCTTTGATTTGTGTGATTTAGTTAAGCAATAATAATAGGAATCATGAGTACGATGGTCGAGAATAGTAAGCAGAGCAGCATGTAGTCCATGTATTACCTGGTCTAATGACAACTTGTCTTCTCCACTGCAAACAATGCAAACATTATTAAGTAATTTACATTGTCTTCAAGCCAAAAGAGCATTCCCATCGCTGAAATATTATTATGTCCACTCAGAAATCAAGTCAGTTTCAATGAAAGTTAATTGTGATGGCATTCTAAGCATATAAAATGGTTATTGTGAAACATTTTTAATTGTAAAAATTGTGCTGACGAAAGTGCAATAAAAGTGCACATTATCCGCAGTTATCCACTAATCTGCTGTGCTATCTACAGGATAAATTTTTACAATGTCAGCTTAAAATGAATCAAGAGTAAATAATCAGGAGTACATAATCCAAAGATATTAGAAACAATTGTGTAACAGAAGGTTACATTAATGGTTTTAGTCCGAATGAGCTACCTAAATGGGACAGAACAAGAAGGTGACTCTATTATGGATGTAATTAAAACTACAAGTGATCAGTTCAGTGACAGAAAGTCAATGACAACAGGAGAGGAATTAAAAGAAGTGGGAGAGCAGAGTTGTAAGTGGTATTTAGTCTTAAGAAAAGGAGACTAATGGAAAATGTCAATACTAATAAATGCAACAACACGCCAACTCACTCAGACCCATTCTCTTCTCTCAAGCCTGACCATCAAAAAGAATAATAATGTTTGTATGCGAATGATAATATTAGGATAACATCTGCGTGATTAGGTTTAAGATAACAGAGTACTCATATTTAGTGAATCGTTGCCCCAGGCCAGGCCAAAGTGTGGTTACCTTATTATGTACTATCTCACTTTTACAACCGTGTATCTCTGCAAATACGTGGATGTGTACAGTATACAGTATAATGAGTCCCGAAAGGGAATTCACATCGAGACAACCAGCAGAGCACCATGAGTAAAGATATTAGTAATGGAATGAAAGGTCCTTGGAGTAGTATTAACTATGGAATTGAATTAGATAAGATATGTCTACAAATTACGACTACCAAACTAATAACTGCTCACCTCATGGAAACAGACGTAAATACAGTCACAGTAATATTACGAGTTTACAGAGTATAGCTTACATTATTACAGGTATGTACGTATGTGCCTACGTAACCTTTACTTTTACAATACAATAATTATAGACACATCGTAAATAACCGTCCAGTCAAGTCAACCCAACTGTCTCTGATACTACTGAAAGACTTATATTGCTTGCCCTACGTAACTATTCTAATAAATATGAACCAATTATATATTCACTTGCTTATACGTGCTCAAGAGACAGGTAATGTTTGTGCTGGACACATTATTAACATTGACGATTCTTTCAGTCCTATTGTCAGCTTCTCAAATCTAACACTCGTTAACGCAAAAGCCGCACCTCAAAAAATCCTTTTTCATATCATTTCGCTTATCACTAGCTAATAAAAATCAATATTAGTTTATAATGGATCACAATCCTTGCAAATAAGTTTCCAGCTCAGTCCTTCCTAATACGGTCCTGCTGCAAGACCACAATCTATCCTCATCCCGTGTCCATCTGAAAGGTAAAAACTGTTTTTTTACTATTATTTATTTCAATTATGTTTAGTACAACAATTGTCAGTTTTTAAGCACAATTTGAGATTTAGATATTTATATAACATACACAGATTCTTGGATGGTTTAGTTTTTCAAGATTATCAACATGTTATTTGAAACAGATGATTCATATCGTTATTACTTATCTTATAAAATTTTATGGAATCTATTATCTCTGAAATAGGTATAAGTTTCATGAGTTTTATGTCTATAACTAAACAATGGCAGTGGGTACGATACATTTTTGCAACAAAACCCTTTTAAAATCTATTTCTGTATTCATCTGGTCTAGTACGAGTGTTCCAAATGTCACATAATCGCATTATCATTTGTGTCCTGTATCCTGTATTCGGATTCTATAGATATTTTTGTAGTTTAAGCCTATTAGCAAATATTAAGAACTAGTCAGCTTTATAATATGAATGAACATGCAACTTTAGTTTTATATTTGTATCATAGAGATAGGGAATAAAGGAACTAAAATTAAGTTCGTACATAAAAGTGCATTAGAATGTTGAATGCTACTGATTGAAAACAAAAGATGTGCTCGGTAAAGTTCAGAGCTCAGCCCACATGATTTACTGTAAAAAATGTGTCAATGTGACTGTGCATAGGAGGGTAGGTATACTTATTATAGTGTGCCATTAGCTGTAAAATATGGAACGGATAGCATAGAAAATACATAAAGTTGAAGCCTACAAGTACCTACGCCCATCCGACATGCACAGAGATACGAATGTACGGCGGGTTATGTTGGGTCATTTCATTTAATTATATTTGTTCTCTATATAGTTAAAGAACTTAATAACATATAAAATAATACAATATTGCGTAATTGTGTACATTAGAGATAGGTACCTACCTACAGAATATACATAACAATATCTATATAAACCATAATGCGATGAATTTAAGTTCTTATGCAAACTCTATATTTTCTATTTGCAGATAGGGTTTGTTCAAGTTGAAGTTTATATGACTGGGTTTAAAAATTGTGGATTCATTTCGGCAATTCATCATTACTGCAACTTAATGCAATTTTAAAGCGCCCTTACCTTGTCTCATAATATTATGCTCTGCTCGGGGAACTAATAAAAATTACAACAACGAAGCCCAGACTTACTGAACACAAGAGACCTGAATTCAATTGAAACGAATATAACAATCCACGATGGATGAGGATTTTGGCTATGTGGAGGGATCGAAAAGGAATGGTAAGAATTAAAACAGGCAGAGAGATATTTGCTATACAGGGATATAGACCTATTCTACACATAGAGATATATACTTGCGATGTAAACCATGATGGATGATGATCTGACGTAATTTCCTGTTCCGTTTCTATTATTGTTGACAATAAAGCTTGCCCTGTTTCCAATTACCTGTCCTGGCTCCTATGTGCGTATGCAATTCTACTGAAAATTAAGCTTTAATATTTGATTCAACACACAGGCTCCAGTGCAGGCTCGCCCATTCCGTCGAGAGAAGCTCCCAAAAAAGGTAGCAATACTGCAGAACTAGGCGAAGATTTAAAAATGTTGAAACACATTAAATCTTCGGGTCGAAAAAGCCCTAGTCCTAGTCAATCTTCTTCAGGAAATCAAGAAGCATCTAAATTCAAGGCTGATAGTGACAGCCAAATCACTCTGCCTCAGGTACCCAAAAGTTAAATTTTAATTACAATGTTACATCAAAAATTTAACAGTTAATTTAGTTTTAAAGATGTTTTTAAGTGCTTACAATCTGCTAGTATCATTGTAGTAGCATTAACTCTTAAATCAATCCCTTTATTTTAACAGCGTTTTGTTGTTAAATACCTTGGATTTCGAGAGACGAGTAATTTATGGGGAATTAGATACACACGGCGACCGGTAGATGAAATGGTCGGTGACGCAAAGAAAATCTTATCAACAACTCCAGAAAAGGCACTGCCACTTTTGAAGCTGGAAGTTACCGACGAAGGGATATTAGTTGGGCCAATGCCACAAAATACGAATCCGAATTTTCCGAATGGGAAGTTTGCAATTGAATCAATCAGTTACGGTGTACAAGATCTAGTTTACACTCGAGTGTTTGCAATAATTGTTGTGAAAACAGACGGTGCAAATGTTAAATTGTCCGAGTTATCGTCAAAATCGAAGGAAGAGCAAAGTGGAGCAAGTGGAAGTGGGACAAGTGGGGCTCTTCCATTCCGATGTCATGCATTTGTATGCGATAGTCGACAAACGGCTAGAAAACTCACATACTCATTGGCATCTGCCTTCACAAAGTTTAGTAAGAATGTTGGTAAGTGCAAACTTTTCTCTCTCTACTATTACACACTAAGAAAACACTACTTTTGCTACCAAATTCAATTTTCCATGTTTGAACTCACATTTGAGGAATCGGCAATAGCTTTTCTCAAAAGAGACGTAAAAATCCAATGAAATAAATGACAATTCTTTACAATAACTAATGAAAATTGTCTCAAATTGCTGTACTTGCCAACATAATCAATTTTTAGCTACATGAAAATTGCCAATTCTCTAAATGTACTCAAAACAGTGTGAGACAAAAAATAATATTGATGAATGTAATAATATTATTAATTTTACTTTTTTAGCTGATGGGAAAATTTCTGTGCCTGCTCCTAAGAAATTTGCAATAGATTTGAGATCTCCAGAGGATATCGAAGCTGATCTTGAAGATTCGGAAGCGTAAATATGAAAAGTTATGATTGTGCACGAACACTAAATAATTTATTTTATATTGCAATGTAGGTGATAACTAGTAATTATGTGGGATATGTACCAAGTTGTTTTAAAGTGTCTAATTTTTAACGATGTATGACTGTCAAGATATATGCTATCTTTTCAGATATTGTCAACTCGTCAGTTTTCTGTGTATTAATGAGTGTTAAAGTGTGTGAACACAAATCCTTACTTAGCATTTTAATGTGTAATTCAGCAGTAGAGTCAGTTTTGTTAGGCAATTTGAATTTCTAATGCTTTATGTGTCTTTTATTGAAGATGAATGAAAGATGAATGAAAGATGAATTTCTATAGTTTATCAAAGCAATTGTGAGTAATGTGGGTTTGAAAGAAAAAAAATAAATGTTTAATTCTGAAACTGACAAGTTGTACAGGTGAAGTATTATATTTGCCACTCATTCCATTAGACAGTATTTTTAGAATTTAAAATCATCCGATAATTAATATCACAACAATGCTGAGTAGAAATACAATAGGTTGGATATAGAAGGCTAATAATTACTGTGTAAGGTTGCAGTAGTATTAAGTAAATACTGCACGCCTACTTTGGAGTCTTTACATAATACACCACCCATTGTACTCCTTTCGTTCTGTATGTAAAGAAAGAGAAAGCAAACATCAAAGATGGGTTGTTTGTATTTAATAATGGCACTTTATATGATGATGATGTAACCAATTGTTTTCAGAGTGGACATGACATGGATGACACAGAAAACCAAATAAAAATAAACTAGTATCCCTCATCTCTGTTGCAAGTAGGACTAACTCTAGTACCTACTTGTTACACACGACTTTAAGTATTTTAAGCTTTTGTGCAACTACTAAAGTTTATCAGAGTAAATAAATCTTACCTATACACACATAATTACAATTAAAATATAATACATTGAGCTCTGTCTTACATAATTAATCCAAAAATAATGTCAAGAACTATTTCAAGTTGCTAATTGATATCAAACCTATATGAGAAGGTGTCATGTAACTTTACTTAATTTACTCCCCAATTATATCTCTACATCTAATCTACCTAAATTCAAATTAAGTCTATGCTGTTGCAGCTTCTGGTGCTTTTTCTGGAATTTTTCCAAAGTTGTCATTCAAACTGTAGAGTGAAGGAGCCTCGGCACAAGGAACGGCGTCTTCAGCACGTGCACATGTAAAGCTTTCCTGGTTTTCAGTAAATATAAATCATTATTATATCAAGTACTACATTATTTAAATCCAGATGAGTAGACTGGCTTTAGAAAATTTACCTGGTTGAAAATGGTTTCTTCGGGGCAGATGAAGCTCCACTTGAACATCTGTTCTTTGCCATCAGGGAACGTTTGTGGAAGACACACATGAAAAACCTAGAGATGCAGAAAGTCATAAAAATGTCTTAACAATGATCATCTCAACTCCTTAATTAGTATCAACCACCAATAGCTATATACAGATAAAGTGTTTAGTATTTCATTTAAATTGATAATTTAGCACCACGTAGGTTACCAATTAAACCAAATGAGACAAGTTAATAGTAATCAATACTTTTGTCTTCACGCTGTGAGGTCTGATAAGCACAGTTTGCATTAATTGGTAGATTAATTTTCAATAGTCTCTATTCTCTAAGAGGATAATCATGTAAATCAATCTACATGAAAGACTATAGGCATATTATTAACATTGTGTTGTCAAGATGTCTTAGCCTAATAAGTAGTAGGTAGGTATCAGAATTTTAAGTATATATTTAGAATCATATTCCTTAATGATCAGAATAATTAATGAAGAAATGACTAATTGTATAGGAAATGGTTATTGTTTAAGATACGTCACTTGTCAGTAGAAAGCTTCCTGGTCATATAATACATACTGAAATTATACATTCTAATATAGTACCACCTGATTTGCAATTAGCAAAAAATACTCTTGAAATTAGAAGTCTAGTTAACTATAATTATCTATATACTATACAATATAGCTAAGAAATATACAAAAACATGTAGATATACTAAAAAAGTTTTCCCACGTTATTACTCGTCAATACGATTGATTAACGATGTTGACTGCTTGAACAATGAAATGATGTTTGTATGTTAAGGTATACTGAATAAAAAGTTGCTTACTTGGCATTCATTGTCAACATCTGCAAATTCAAAAAAAATGATAGAATTATTTGAAAAAGATGTATTTTAATAGATTAATGGTTTTGCTTTCACAAACCTGCATAATATCCGTATCCTTTTCCCTCACAGGAAAAGGTATCAACAATATTGGATCTTATGGAAGTGGCGTTGCTTGGAAGTCCAAGTGGCTGCTCTTCGTGATCAGAATTCTCTCCTTCAGCCTGACGGGCAACCTAAAGAATTGACAAGATGATATTATAAGAATGACATAACATTCTGCTACTCATTCCTGACAGCCTACAAATAATGGCATACCTTTGTGTCATTAAACAGGGATCGGATAAAGGTATCCCATAATAATTGTTTGAATAAATAGCCTCGTCATTCCTCGTCCATATCTCATCTCATTGAAAGATGGTTTGTTATCCATCACTTTCACTTGAGAAAATACACTAGCTCTGAGATACATGCGATGAGTCTATCCATCCATAGCTTATTTAACAAACACTTTACCTCAGGAGCCTATAATATCCTTTTATATTGCATACATAATACATACTTACTACTTTTGGTCATCCATTCGAGACTTGGCGAAGCCTCGAATTTTTCTCCTTCTTTTGATACTTGAGTCATAATGCTCTTCTCTAAGGTGAAAAGGATATAAAAAGGACAGTGGGTCAAGCACGCTCATGTAACTTGACTGTGAGACTTATTGTGAGTTGAGACTTGAGATGACTAGACCCGCTGATCATCCCAAGGTGCATCCGACAAGTCAAGCGCATACATATCCACATTTTGTAATATCATTTCTCTTTTAATACATCGCAATTCTACTTAGGATATTATATCATAATAACTTGGTGAGTGTAACGCTTTGTGCATGTCGTCCTTTGATATTACAACTAAAGGGAGTGGTATTTGTATGCATGACATGATACGGGATCCCAGACAGCAACANCATGATACGGGATCCCAGACAGCAACAGATGCCATATGGATATGCCTCTTCATTTCTGATGGCATATCTGATAACATTCATGTCTGCTTTATTTCGATATTCCTTAAAAGCCAATTGTTTTGCTCTCACTGCCTTTTCCATACCCTATTGCTATATTTGTATTGTCTCCACAGGATCTAATCTTTCGATTTTTATATGGTTTTTCTAGACTTGTTTCGACACACTATTTTTTCCTGGTCATTACTGTAATCGTAGTAGTAATGTATTAAGATCTTATATATAACTACGACCTATACTATTGAATTTACTACATTTCTGTTGGCTTAGCTAACAGGAAATATTATGAACTGAGGATGAGACAGTTATTATGAATGTGCTATTATAGCCACATCCCACAGATATAGAAGCTTTTGAAGATGTGAATGTTGATACACTCATCATAACTAAAGACAATTGAAAGAGATGAACTCACTTACCCTTTTATGAATGAGCTATTATAGCCACATCCCACAGATATAGAAGCTTTTGAAGATGTGAATGTTGATACACTCATCATAACTAAAGACAATTGAAAGAGATGAACTCACTTACCCTCAAATTAGGAAGGCCCACAACGGCGGATGCAAAGAGAGCGACAACTGCAAAAGAAATGATATTTGCATACGATCAGTTTTCTTGATCTCATTTGAAAGAATTTGATTGTGAATAATTATAGAGTATGCTATGTGAGAGAGAGGGAGAGGATAGTTAAGTAATAGTTTAGTTTCAGAGAATGCCAGAGATGTGTCTCTTAATGTGTGTAACTGATTGTGTGTGATACAGAGAGAGAGTATCAGTAGTCGGCGTCGGCGGAACATTGTTGTCGACAAATTATTATTAATGACTCGTATTGTTGAGTGATGATAAGAATAATAGGCCAGTCAAACGAGAAATGATACGTGCATAATATCTTCCTCTACATGGTCGACTACTATAGTGTAAGTGTAATTTAATAACGCAATATCTTCCAGCTATAAATAACTGTCTTGCACTTAATTACTTAAAAAGATTGTCTTACCGAGAGTGGTGTAGAGTAGCCGTGACATGATTACAGTTCAACAGGGATGGTGCTGACTAGCCTGAAATGCATGTAAAATCAGATACAAATCAGTAATTAGTTTTCCAAATAGCCAACAGCCTTCTGTCATTCCTAATTAAACTAATTAACTTAGAAAATCGTCTATGCAATCCGTTCACCGAGAAAAAATCACTGAAATCCGAATAATAAATTCACTGATGGTAAGTTCCACTTGAAAAACGTCAAAAAGTTTTCAATCTTAGTTAATAGCGACTAATAAACCAAAAGAACGGATTACAATATCGTAGAGAGAACACGAAATCGGGGAATTTTACAAACTGATGTGTGATTATGAAGCGATGAGACAGTAAATGAGACACTCACCAAAAAGAGAATTAGAAGTTAGAACAGAAGTGTGCTTGGTGATATAACGAAGGCTCGGATAGTTGTGATGAGGGTAGATCCATCACATTCATTTATATACAGATGAGAAAATCCCATCCCAGCCCAGAGAATTTTGTCTCGTTACGTTACATTAGATCGGCAATCTATTCATGTAAAAGTTATTCAAGAGAATTGTTGAATGTTGAGTAAGTTAGCTGGAGAGACCCTCCTCCACTCACTTGAGACTTGACTTGAAAACTTACATGATCACGGATTCACTGGGGCAGCTTGAGATCTCCCATTCTTCAATGGACGTAAAAATATCCCTTACGTATCGTATGATCGAATGGCCACATATTCTTAACCCTACACATGGGCTACATTTAAAATGACTCTTACTCTCATGTGTGTAATACGCAAGTATTTGATACGTACATATTATGATTGCATTGGATAACTACTATAATCTTGCATATATCACAACTACAAGCTACCTGAGATTTATCGCTTACACTTAAACTATGCATTATCTCCCCTGCTACATGGTGTTTTCGCAAAGGGAGATGTATACCATCTCCAAAAGACAACAAAAACGAATCTTATCTCGATTCATTACATTAGGATAATGTGCCATATAAGAAAACTAAGGAATGCATCCTAGTAGCTGAATATTATGTGAGCATCATCATCAAACACCAAACCTTCGATTGAACATTAGGGGTTTACCACTCATTTCACTACTATCACAATTTGCATTAGTTACTTAGGTAGTAGGTGCTTTTGTTAGTTAGTCCTCCATTAGCATAAGTATTTACAGCAGCCCACTTCACCATTAACAGTCAGAATTAAAAAGACTATTATTTTACTCAGCATTGCATAGACCTACCTTGGATCACACATAATCCTCAATATATTGACTTTTCGTCTCAGTCTATATTTATACATTTATTTGCATACACGTTTTACAGGCAGGGCAAGGTGGCACAAGGTGAGTCAAGTCGGTTAGTTGTTTACTAAACAATAAGTCACAAAAGTGAGAAATACAAGTCCACTATATGAAAATCCTTATAGGTATTATGCCGTACTTTTTTGCTAATTTTTATTCAGTCGGTCAAAAAACGCGAAAGGACCAGGTTAGATGGACACAATCACAGCACGACAAAACCAGCCTCATGAATACATAATTTTCCCATTGAAATGAAATAATCATATTTCTTTATAGGGAATATCTAACTGCACTAAGGATTTGAAATTCAAATGAGACATCCTTTTGATTTCTAAGAGAGTAGCCAAAAACTGCAACAATCAACATCAACCATTCTGATTTATGTAGAAATGTTAAGGTAACTCATAAAAGATTATTATTACAGCTAGGCCTACAATTAGGTACATTATAACAGATGACAGGTCGTCCCAGATCAAATTCTAAAATACACAATGCAGTTCTGAGTGTTAACAGCTCTCATATTAAGGTGATTTGAATTTCGGACGAATTAATCTTATGTCGCACGCCCAAGACACGATTTTTATGGGGCCGAAACCTAACTTCTGTTCTTTGACTATAGAAATAGCAAATTATGCCTAATTCCTTTGCTCAAGTAAGAAAAGATGAACTTTTCATTGACTCTTTGCAAAATCAACAGACATATTATTTCATTCTCACTATACCTATAGGGTTGAGATGACGGACTGTCCTCTTTTTTCCACTGAATGATCGAGTAGGTCCACTCGGCTATCTTATATCCACTCTTATATTGAATAATATATTTATAACAGTACATACTGCATTTCATTAAGCACCCTTTACGTAACAGCCACAGACTGATGGTCAAAACGTGAGGACTCTAGGGACAATTTATTATCTTTCTCTATATCATCCAATATCATATATACTTTTCAACACTAACATATTGTATTAGTATATTATGCGCTTCTATTATTGTTAATATGATCTCTAAATAAGTATCAGTCACAACTGACAATGCATGTATGACGTCCTCAGAACAAATCTTTGGGCTTGAGAGGTTTGTGCTACGCATTCTGACTTTTCTGCCCATGCGATGCAAATTCTTGAGAATCATACGTGTTAAATCATTTTGGATACCGTAAACATAATGGAGCAGAGATATGATATTGGCAATGGAAATTGTGACGTTCTCGATTTGTTTGCCTCAAAGCTCTATGCTCCTTGGAATATACTGACGAGTTCTTTTTCACTTTCGTCTGTCGGTTGGACAAATTTCTGCAGGACCATAAATTAAACAGGTTTCACCGATTTAAAGAAACATGTTTTGCGTATTCAGACAGTTTCGTGACAAATCTACATGAAAATATGTATACTAAATCCTGCTGGGTGGCTGATGAATTTTTGGTATCTTGGGAGCCCTGATCTGCAGCTGCTGCTAGTGGGATAATAATTTTAGATTTCATATTTTCCTGAAAGCTTCGAATTTGGATTTTTAAATATTTCTACTTCTAGTAATAATATTACTATAATGACGAAATCACAACTCCAACTCAGAACACCCCCTCCTTTCTTCACCATTCAAATTAGAAATGTCCAAGTGACCTAAGCACAGAAGTGCAGCAATTGGGATAATAGTAATTGCATAATCATATAGGAACGTGATAGATTCTATTTATAACAATAATAACTATATTGTGTGTCCCTCCTTAGAAGTTACCTCATCACAACAAGCCATGTACAATGTCATGTCAGTTAATTGTAGTTCGTAATTGACAATAATGAACATCTACCTCTTGTCAATCACAATACAATAACATAGGAATTTGCATAGCTTCTTGAAAGCTACCTAAAGTTCAAATGGTGATCTACTACTCTATCTTCCTCATGTGCTCCCATTTGTCCCAACCAGAAGTGAATTAAGCATCGAAGAGATTTATCCATCATTATTACCTGTCATTCGAAACAATCTTCATTGCAAGACCAATATAGTAACTCATTTATTATGTAACAGTTCTCTTTCACTCACCTACACAAGAACGTGGATACTTAAACCATGTTTATTTTCCTTCGGATTATTTAGCTCTTTTATTGGCACGACGCTAAATACCCATTGATAATAAAAGAGAGAGATATATAAGTACGTGGAAATGGGAAGAGTAAATGAGCATGGAGATTGAGGCTAATAACATGTAATGACTGGCCATGTTGGATTTATTAGTCGTTGTTGCTGCATCAAAATCAAAGAGTTCACAATCAGAACTTCAACTGCACGTGGGGTTTCAATCAATACAAAATTACATCAGATCCACATTATACTAATTTTATCATAATATCTAACAGCTACACTTACAGTATTCAGTTACTACACACAGTTACTGCAATAATAATATTTTCGTGGATACTGAATAGCTACCTACTATTCCGGTTGTGTTGTAACTTAATATTATTGAAGATACCGTGCAAGATACAAACTATTAACCTTTCTTCGTATAGAATTACACATGCACATCAAAAGTGTGTAATATATTTACTATACGGAATAATAAACATTTTACTGCCTTTTACTACTGTTCCTTATGGTAATCGACAAACATTTCTTGCCAACTCACCCAATAATTTCATATATCCACATTAGTTTATCTATAATGTCTAATATGCATGATTGAGGGTGGTCAGGCATCTTTGTGCGTGTCATAAATAGTTTAAACGCTTAAACTTATCCTCACTACTGTTTGCTATATTCCTTGGACAATCGAATACAAATCGGTTATTAGTCCTTTCCCTTCCCTGTGTTGCACATACAAAACAACTTTACCCTCATTTTAACTCTGTAAGAACATGACTCTTTACACAGAACTAGTCCCATTATCTCAGGATTAATAACCATATGAAAAGAAAAGATTAACCTAAAACTCTGAATAAACCGGACATGAGTCTCTAATTGTGAAGGCTAAGCCATGTACTTACTAAAATCCAAATTCAAAGCTCTTTGTTGGATTATGAAATCAAAATTCGGATTATTTTTCTGAATTCTGAATATTAACATGCGACCCTCACTAATTTTATATCTACAGATTTATTATAATAATTGATTCCAGTAAATGCAAACAGAAAAGTGACATTAAAATATGCAAAATATTCAAAAAATTTAAATTTTAAAATTCCAAAATTTAAACATGAACCTTCTAGTAGACTCTAGGATAGATTCATGACGAAACTGAGTTGATAAGCAAAAAATGTTTATCACTACACAACACAATCAGTAATTTGTACACTGCAGTTACTCAGGATCATTGCAGAAAGTCTAAACAGTACATGAATTTACTAATGAAAATGCAGCTTACTAAATATGTAATTTGTGCGTGAAAAGTTTAGAATCTTTTATTTAGCACGCTGATGTAGTAATCTGCTTAGGAAAACAATTAGCACAAATAAGGTACATAAACCTGTGAAAATTGTTAATTTTCATAGAGAACTTAATACCATAATAAATGTGGGCCATTAAAAGTGGTACTTTAGTAGCTGAAAAAATTAATTTTTTCCCCATTCAACATACTTTTGTACATGTTATTGCAAATGGGATGTGGTGTTACTTAATTTGTACAGCAGGTATATGTAAATGAGTAAATAAAGAACGGAAAGCATTATTATGAGAATAATGACTAATTAGGGAATGAAGAGTAGCCCAAAACGTCAGTCTAGATTTCTTGCAATTATGATGAGGTAGAGATGATATTTTATAGCAATTTAGCAAACCACAATGCATTGTACTGACAAAATGAATAATTGAGAATGAGACAAAAGCTCGGAGGAAGCCAAGTTATCTTCTAAGTAACTCAACAATGATAATCATAATCAAATTATAATTTTGAAATAATACGTGTTTTGACTACTTATGTTGTGTTCCATTGTCAATTGTTCGTGAAATGACATGCAGCACTGTGCTGGTATATCGTCCACATTTGTACTTGTACAGTGTAGAGATATGTGTGAAAGCAGGCCACATAGGTAGGACCATAAGCAAAAGAAGTATGCAAATGTAGGTGCTTCGTAATATAGATTGAGATCCTATTATACATACTGGTAGGTGCTACTCTGCCCTCACACTCGCAAGACTCGCAAGAAACGAACTAAAAGATTGACAGGATGTTTTCTTCTCGCCGTCTTGTCAGTGAAATGACTCGTCACATAATACCCAACGTAACTTATAACTTAAGTCTCTAACGTTTATTAGTACAACTTGCCTTCACTCATCATTCTATCCTATCGTAATCATAATCAGAGCGTCGGCTAATAGTCTGCCAGCTCTACCTGGTCTCTTATCGCCACCGGAATGTTTCTCCATTCCGTACTCGCTTTTGACTATGTGCAATATTGCTAAATAGCGACTTGTCTAGCTTTGACTTGACAATAATCCTTCTATATTATGTTTGTCTGCCTTTTATCTCAATTCTTATCCTCTGACTCCTACAGACTTCATGGTGTTGGGTTACATTCAAAATTTCAAGTGATCATCTCAGAAGTGTATAATATTACTAACATTTTTATCTTTGTAGTACACTACATACTAATGTTGTATTATATTGCACAAGTGCACAAGGCACAGTGGTTACCAGACAAAAATGAGTATGAATGACCTAAGCTTTCAGTACATGATTCTCTAAATTGTGAAGGCTAAGCTAAATATTACTTACTAAAATCCAAATTCAAAACTTGAGAGGAATAAACAAATCTGATTTTGAGTTTTGAATATTAATATGTCGCACTCTCTAATTTAAATTCTGCAGATCTATTCTTGTAGATATTTCTTGTAGATTCTCTTTCAATAGTTATTTATAATCGCCGTAAAATAAGCAATGATAATTATCTAAATTTTCTAAAATTTCAAAACTTATTGAAACATAAACCTCCTAGCTCTAGGATAGATTTATGGTGAAACTGAGTTGATAATCAAAAAAAGCTTCACAATACAGCTTACTAAATATGTGCGTGAAAACTTCAGAATCTTTTGAGTTATTTAGCACGCTGATGTACATAGTAATCTGCTTAGGAAAACAATTAGCACAAATAAGGTAAGTACATAAATCTGAAAATGGTTAATTTTCACAGAGAATACCATCACAGGCAAGTGCTTTGCAGCATGGTATCTATTTCATTTCCAATTTCTGCGAATTTTTCTTCATACAATTGTGTATTCTGTATAGAAACCCATTCCTAGTTTACAGGTAAATTAAATAGACATAAACAATTATATTCTACCTTTCAAAATCGTTGTTTGTTGGTTGCAGAAGCAAGTATTTTATCGTCTTGCATGAACTTTGCCTTCGACACATAGATGTTCTACCTTCTTTATAGCAAGTTTAGTAAGAAGTTTTCCTGTGAGTTAATTTCCTCAGAATGGTACTCCTACCCTTCTATGGGTAGTAGTAAGTAGCAGAACGTGATATACATAAACATGCCTAATATATAGCTCTATATAAGTAGAAATAGTCTCAAGTCACAACTTTTAACTCATGAGGAAGCCTACATTACATTACTCATCCGCTTTCTCTTTCTACCTCATTAACTTCACCCTATTATCTCATAGATGATGGTTAATCCGAAGTTTGCTTTGTCAAAATAACCATATCACAGTGATTGAATACGAAGCAAACCATCACCTAGCAGTTCTTCCTTAAATGTTCTCTATTTACACATTATAGGTTCTTCAATAGTACTACAAACGATAAAGCCAGATCATAACACAAACCCTAAATCATATGAGTGATAGCTTCTGCCAAACAGATTACTTACGAATCATATGAAATTAGGTATCTTTTGCATAAGCAATCATACCGAGAATGCTATACAAAATATTTGTATGCACTCAGGATAAGTATTTATAAGAACACTTGAAATCATTGTGGAATTTTCGTTCGGACAGTTCTAATTTCTGACTATAAAGTGATACTACAATGTAAAGATGCAAAATCCTATATGATATTAACTACAGTAATACTCATTCTCGAATTAAACTGGCCTAAATCTGCCAATCTAAATAATATTCTGCCTTATGGCGAGTCCTTCTCGTCATTCTGCTAATGAGCCTACAACTTAATCTTTGATTTAGTATGACTAACTACTTACAATTGTACGGGTATTTAGTATAGTATGCATATAAAATATATCAATCACTCTGCCTACTGCCCTTATACATCTATGGGAAATATTTGTCAAGAAATTGGTAGGTTTGAGTACGAGTGTCTTAAGATTTACTTGTCTTAACAGTGTATTAAAAATGGTTATTGGAGCGGATTAGCTAAAAATAAGTATCAATAGGACAGTGATGATAATTAGCAGTTTGGCAGTTGATGATATGTATGGCATCAACTAATCATCTTAATGATAATAATATGCTACAATTATTATTCATCATCGTTAGCATGTGCTGTAAAACATGTAAAAATCAGTTATGGCAATAGTAGCTGCACGCTCTTTGATTTCAACAGCAATAGGCACGACAACCTTAGAGAGTAGTCAGAGTAAGAGGCATAGCCAACTGTTGACGAGACATGCATTTGCTCCTTGTTCTTGGCTAAGAGTCCAAAGCCAAAGAATAGAAAACGGAGATTCTCAGGGCCGCGGAATTCTACATTCCCACTTAATTACAGTAGTGTCTCTCTTGTAATGAGATATTCTGAAAAACACGACTGATTTGCACTTTAATAAATCTTATTAGGAATATTGCAGAGGAAAGTGCATTGAGATTATAAAAATACACAGATATACATAGAAAAATGTAGCTTGACGGTCGTCGATGACAGTGTGATGAGATTGGCGAAGCAAAAAGATAACTGAGGCTAGTTTTCATAATAAAGCAATATCTGCCAGAGTATATAGTGTGCATCGTATCGTATCAATTAAAGGATGATTGATGACCTGATGGGACGTGGGCACTGGATGGTGCAATAATGTAATACACAGAATAGTGTTAGGTAAGTAAGTGTTAGTATTAAACACACAATGCATTAGAAAAGTACAGAACGGAGATTGTGGTAGCAATGCCCAGCATCTTGAAATAATGCATCATAATATTCATAAAACATAACAGCATACTTATAGCTCGTTAGTTTGTGCAATGAAATTCTCTAGAAATATCAATCGATGAGTTGACCACCTTATAGAGACAGAAGACTCTTTCGATGAGGTCTTTCTGTCCTTATTCTTTATTGCAAACGAATGCGATTCTCAAGTATCGATTATACACTTTACGTTAGACGATCGTGGACACTGACAATAATGAAGACTTGAACATTGAATACAGATAAAGGCGAAGGGAGATGAATCGTCAGATGCAATAATGTGTGTGTAAACGAATAAGCAACTCAATACAAACAGAAGGTTAAACAATATTTAGCAATTCCTTAAGCTAAGAGTTGGAAATAACTTACACAGGTACCTATGTACCTTCGTTTATAGTACTTAACTAATTTCGTCTTAGTTCACTACCTATGCACATTATCAACATTTGCATATGCTTATAGCTAAGCTATGAATGAGTGTGCATCCTTTTTATTATCCCATCATGTGCGATATGAATTATGCGATGTAATATGTGCAGAATGTAATCGAGTGATATGCAGTGCAATTCCCTTCCATTGTGATTCATTTCATTGCTGTAACTGCAAACAATTAAGTGCACACTGTACACTTAAATGCAGATAATTACTACCTTAATTGAAGATGAGCAATATCTGTCTATATATTTCCTTTCGCATTCGTACATCTCTATCGCAAGAATTTAAAAGGTAAAAGTATTTAAGATGTTTTCTCAATTGGAATTAGAAACCAAGAGTTGGTTTACCAAACGTTTGACTATGACATTATTTAATATTGATGTCAGTAAAGTAGTGGTTACCTACCTATCCTCAATAACAGAATCCAAAACAGAGTTAGACATTCTTCCTCTTACAGACTTACAGCCAGCCTTAGCTTACACTTGGGTCTTCTTACAGGCTTTGAATACTTATTGTTGCGTATATTAAACACTATTGCACTTTGCATATTGTAAACATAATCACTAATAACAGCACCATAGTGCATCGTAACTCTTTACTTTACATTGTCATCTACCAAGTGTCCCATTTAATTTGCATCTTACTCTTCGACAGTGAATTTTGAATTGTCATTTCCATTTCTAACCTTTGCATTTTATTATTAGCATATATTTCGAGCTAATAATGCTTGAATACATAAAATGGAAAAATGGTCTTTTAACAGCAATAGATACCAAAAACACTAATAAGCAAGTGTACAACCAAAACCTGTGTAATCAAAGTTTAATAAACGTGGACAAAACCTGTATATCATAACGTTAAGTTAATAAAATAAATTATGTCATTTTAGAAACTAGGCGTTTTAGGCGTATGGAGAGCCAAAAATTAGAAAAAATTATGTGATGAAAATTCCAAAACATCCAACATATTGTCAATTCCTTTCCGATAATCGATTGATACTGGTAAATGGTAAATACTACGTGGTAAACAATTGGTCAGCATAGTATTTATTACGTAATGGGCCAATGTAGTTGTAGGCATAAACATTTGTTCGGTTGTAAACGAAACTTACAGTATATGGCTGTTAAACATTTGTACATTTTGAAATCTAATGTTCATTTAGAAATTATTAATGTTTCGATGTAGAAAATGATTTCCTTTTAAGACCTTTATTGTAAAGGTAAAGAAATGAAGAAGACTTGCTCACCTTGATAGTTTTATTTGATTGCGCAAATCCGGAGTTATATACCTATATGCAATTATGCGGTGGACATTACGTAGCTAAATGAGCAAAAGTAAATAGTAGACTAGGTAAATGTTTTCACGTGGTAATAAGTATCTACTGCCTTGCAGCTATAGGTAATAAAATTAAGCGGATTCTGTCGAGAGGCTGTGAATAAAATTAACTTCATTTAATACGTATATTTCTGTAAGATTTGATTGTAAGATTGGAGAGTGTTTTCTTGCTGGTGTTGCATTAAATAATTGTGTTGGAATAATAATGATGGTAATGATTGCTTGTATGCAAAACACAACAAGGGAATCGAGGGAAACCAAGGCGCAAACTAAGTATTGTTCAGACAGAAGATATGCCTATAGACTTAATGGCAGTACGCGGGCCAAGGAATGTATTTACTAATTATTTATTCCTGTATAAGTAAACGAATATTCAACTCAATTCTTGTTCTGTTGATTTATTCAAAATACATAATGAGTTCCTTAATTCACACTGCACCTTTGAACCCACGTACACAATCTGCATGGGACATATAATTTCGTTGTTAAGTTGCAAATATTGGCTTTACACTTCCAAATTCTTTACTACATTGTGAAGTGGATTCAATTTTCAATGATGTTCGTTTGTATAACTTCATCTGTCTGACGTCTGATAACGTAGATTGTTATCATGACGTGACAAGACAAGTCGCAATATTTTCAAGGTGCAGGAGCTAAAGGTGTCTACTCAAGAAAAGAAATATCATAATAAGTAAAACTACCATACCTACTACTTACTACTACTAATACAACTACTAGTACAATCAGTTCTTGTACAATATGCAACTATTACTACACAGGTTACATTACTTAAGAGTATACAGCCCTCAACTTAATACCCAAGTCTCGCATACAAAAAAATATTCAATTTCGTCTCTACCGTATTATTAATTATTTGCTTTGTCAGTTTTCAATACTTTTCTGTTTTAAACGCCACGATGAGTTCAGAGGAGAATGTGTTTGTCAAATGTTTGCAGGAAACTAATTGCCATGCAATTATTCAATGTTATGTAAGTTAGTAAGTATTTGGTGGTTTGTAAAGTAGTAAATGATCACGAAAGAATACGATACGCTACAAATGAAAAACATAAATTAATTACCTGTAAAATGTATAATAATATGTAATTTATTACTATTTGCATACAAAATATTGTATACACATTCACTGTGTTTGCAATTCATATATGTATCTATTATGTGAGCAAGAAAGGAAACAAAAATCCCTATAAACACGCAGAAATGCAAACATAGTACTTGCATGAATACATAAGTACTACATTGTATGATTTCATATACATAATGTATGCAAGTGATTTGAGTTCACACATTAATCTTCATGCACATAGTTTGCTTAGTTTGACTGATACCGAATTTTACAGTGTGAAATGTGGGCTAAATGCTGAGCATTGTTTCAAATTGCAATCAGAAACAATGCTTACATAATTATATTTTCGGCCATGCATATTTATTTGAATGTTTGCCAGACAATTCTTAAACACTTTTTTGCACATATCTGATGCACACAATTACTATGCATCAGATACACTAGATATTATTAGGTATTCAAATAGGAAAACATCAAAAAGAGTAAATTGAGTAAGTGATGATGTAGTACATGATAATTAAATAACATAAATTGCAGAGAATAGGAAAATGATCAAATGACATATTATTACCATTGAGCAATAGTATTCATAAAGTAAAGACAGTGCATTAGCATAATCAGAGTTTACATAAACCAATATTGTGTGTTTTCGTGAAGCTGTTTTCATTTATTGCATTGACAAGAAAATCATTTTCTTCGATCCCTTCACAAGTTCATAAACAACAACAAAATACTACTTTGTGTAACACTTCAATAACTCTTTTATAGCTCTTACGCTTCGCTATGCATTTATCAGCACAAACAATCACGATCATTGGCAATTGCGTCACAACCACAACACAAAAATGATCATTTTTGTTCAAACAAATTGTTATATAATATCTAATAAAATATTAAAATATATTTATCTATTTAGTGCATTTAATCCTTAGGTTCGTTCTAAGTCATAAGTTTTCAAGTCGCAAAATATGAAATACACATTCTTTCCGGTTCGAATTCGAATTGCAAACCACATTTAGGACATTTAGTATTTTCCATAGATTTTGCATAAAACTTTGTTATAAGATAATGGATTAGGTCACTATCCAGTTTACAGAATATAGACAGCACAACTAAATGCAGGTCGGAGTGGCTACAAAGAAACACATGCAGATGCGCTTAAACTCAAGTTTTCACAGCTGCAACTTGAAGTTAGCAACAAAACAAGTCGGTCAATTTCTAAATTTTTAACAGTAGTAAAAGAAATCACTGGAAAGTGAAGAATTTCATGTGAAGTGACTATTAATTTAATAAATTAGCAATGGTCATTACTAACGACACATATATACCCTCCGATGAGGAATTGAAAGTTCAAGAAGTCAATTTAAGTACTGCATTTCTGAAAGCAGGAGCTTTTCATATGGGAAAAGTTTGTGAAACTGTTAACAATGTAAGTTTTCTTTGTGTTGAATATTGAGTAGATACTTTAGTTCAAATTCCATTAAAAAAACAATCACTTTTATTGCTTTGTTCAAAAAAAATCAATTTGGGTTTGAGACCAGGTTTTGCAGTCAAGGTTTATAGACTTTATTCACCCTACTCTAATTTTCAATGGAACTATAGATCGGGGATTGAATAATAAATTAAAATAATGATTTTAAATAATATGGAGAAGTGAATTCTTGATAAACGTGTGTTAATGTACATTACATTAATTTAAAATGTGTTTTTAAAGCGAGGAATATGTTTAATACTTCATGAACATTTTAGGAATATATGCTGTGTCGAGGAGAGGAGAAGGATCCTCGAAAATGTCTTAAAGAAGGAAAGGATGTCACAGCCTGCAGTTTAAAATTTTTCCAGGCGATAAAGAAAAACTGTGCCCAAGAATTCACTGATTATGCCAACTGCTTGGATCACGCTAGCTACTCCATGGAATTCAAACAGTATACTCCATCACTAATGATAGTCTTTTTAAATATTTTCTATAAAGCCAATTTGTGAAATTACAAATTATATCACCGACTTTTATATTTCAGTTGTCGGTTGACCCAGTCGTTTTTTGATTCGTGTATGTCAACAAAGCTGAATATGGATCGTCCAAACTATGGATATTTTTGCGAGGCAAAAGTGCATACCACAGATAGACCAAAGCCTCCTGTTGAACCCCCAGCAGTTTATCCAGATGCACAACCAGACGTACCATCGGATGATCATCCTCGTCCTCCCGCAAAATATGGTTCTCGTTATGTGTTCCTTAATTAAACTGGATCCTTAGTCCTGCATGGTTCTACTACTGCCAGACGGACGGTATGATTGAAATTTAAAATGTAATGTGAATTGTAGAAATCATGGCATCGCAAATGCCTGTTGTGTATCAAGTAAAAAATAAATTACGTAGCTATATTCAATTTAATGTAGATTATGTGCGTATTCAACTTTCATGATTAATAATGCATTGAAAGAAATGGTGAAATGAATTAGTTCTTATTTCATTTTTTAGATACTTTATTAATACTTTTGTGATAAACACATACATGAATATATGTATACGCATAGGGTTATGTTGTGCAGTATTTACTTTTGTATGTAGATAGCTAACCATATTATACCAAGTGTATTGGCAATAGTAATAATTACATTCAGAAAATACTCATTATTAAAACATCATATAAAAGCTTAAAGCTGTCACGTTAAACCTAAACTTTCCAAGTTTAGACTTATTATCATGTGATGGACATCTTCAAATACAGTTTGGATGTTATTTGTATCAGTTGCAGTTGTAAAATGCCTAGATAAAAAACGAATTTAAATCATTTAGATATGATAGACTCATAGCCATAGCAGGCCAGGTAGCATACCTAAATACATTTAGGTCTCTACATTATTAGATAACTCGTACATAAATGAACATATTTTACATACCAATAGCAATCTCTCGGTCGTTGATTTTCCTCATGAATCATAGCATAGCCAGGCCCAACGCTATATTTTCTTGCAGTGGGGGATGGTGCATTATCTTTGGCGAGCTATTTACAAGAAAACATGATAGATATGATATAATGGTTATGTTAATGGCATAGTTGTAAATATCTCATTGTCGAGTTTTGATTAGTGCTTTTTATTCTAATAATTGATGTTTCTCCTTAAATTACCATTTAAAGATATCAATTACTCGTATTAAAATTCGATGCAAATTTAGACTTGATGTATTTAACTGATTGGTTATCTGGTCGTGATCTGTTGGTGACAGGAAAACCTTGCAGATACAAGTTAACTCATTTGGTTTAGTTGCACACGCACCTACACAGTTTATGCACTTAGCTTATGATGCTACTTATGTAAAATAGTAATCTGTGTAAACATAACCTTATGATGAGTAAGTATTATATAAAGTAGATTGTATAGCAAAAAGTAAACATGATAGAAAACAAGTTTTGAGGAATTTAGTAAAAGGAACGTGGTAGTCGTGGACTCGTGCTGCGGTTGGTGTAAGTATTATTGTGCACTTCATAATGTACACTGGAAATAATTGTGTGATTACAAAATTTTGGGATTTGGAAGGAAAGACGCTAGGCATAATGCAATGGTATTATTATAATTAATTGAAAGTTGAGAATGTGTAGGAGACATTTACCCAGAACAGGTCACGAATGAAGCATCTTGTTCGGATGTACTCATCTCTGTTGTCTCCATCTTTAGCATTCACTTCATAGTGGTTGTATTCTGGAAAATATTGTCCTATCGACGAAGTCCCAGATTCAACCTTTTGCTTCAGGAGATCTTGCTTATTAAGAAACACGATGAAACCCGAGTCTTGCAAAAATCTGAAGTCACGTAATTAATGGAGTTATATAATGTTACCACACTCTTTACTCACACATCGTAAGACTTAAATACAGACTAAAAAATGGCTAGACCAATCTTAATTGTTAATTCATGTAATGTATCTAATTTACTTATAGGTATGACGTTAGTATGGATATTCGACTTTAGCTTTACCTGGAACTCCACACATCTTGATATAAATTGATAGATTCTCTCAACCGGTTTGTGTTAGAGTCCTCCAACAAATCTTGGTCAAATGTATTACAAGCCACTAAGAACAAAATGGTGTGTATTCCGTCAAAAACCTGTAATTCAATTTAACATTTTGCACCTGAGTTACTTTGTCCTATTGAAGGCCACATAGGTCACCACAAATACATATTATGCAGATTAGCACGTGCACGTCTGCAATCTGCAGTCCAATCTTGTATAAAATTACTTTTGTGCAAATACATCAATCATTTACCTGAATCCATTTGCGTCGTTCTCCCCGTTGACCTCCGACATCAAACATCCAGAAGTTTTGAGTACCCCCTCCGTACTTTTTCGGGATTTTCATTTCAAATTCTATTTTTTGTATATCAGTAGTGGTTCTACGACTTTGGAGTATATCCTGTTAGCGTTTACAGTAAAAAATTTATTAACTGACTGAATCCTGACGTTTGTAGTAAACTTTGAACAAAAAAATCTCTTCTATCTTTTAAAATTGTTTATAAGTGTACCTGGTCTGTGGGCATGTAATCTGGCTGGCCAACTTCTATTACACGATCTAGGAAACTGTAATTCAAAATAATTATAAGTATTTGTCACATAATTCAACATTTATGAAATTGAAATTTCCAAATTGCGAGATTTGTCCTTAAAACTAATTAATTGAACTTCATTGAAGGAGATAGTTATTTGTATATAGATAAAAGGAATTAATATTAAGTGGTACATGCTTAGATTATTGATTACTTCAGGTTAGAGGTACTCAACATTTCAGCTATGGAATTCATATTTCTGAGGTATACATTATTAGTATTTATTTAGTATGATAAAATTCATGAAAACATTTCTCCCCGCTAATTGTGATAATGCTCATTTCATTGAAAAAGAATAGGTAGACAGATGTATCTAACATGTATCAGCAGTAATTGTATAAGTCAAATAGCATGTTCAGATATTATGTACATAGTGCAGTAGTACTCATGTTCATGTTGTGATCTCGTGAACTTGAGATAAGGACACGATCACACACATCGACAACAAATATATTCCGCAAATCTCAATTCAATGTGCACTTCTATGCTATAATAACTAATCTGCTAAAAACTACTGCATTAATCAAATCAAATTATGTATTTGCTATCGGCCAATCCCAACCTTGTAAAATGTTTGCAAAAACAGCCGGGCCTTTTATTACTTTAGCATGCAATTAGAGTAATTAATCACATGTATTGTTTACTTACTATTTTGCACAGTCCGGAATATAATATTCTGAAAACCTGCCGTAGCATTCTTGAATTCCAGGGTCGTCCCACAGATTTTTTACATTTTCGAAAAATTCCTGCAATTAAATCAAGTTTATTTTAATGTTATTCCTGTGGGAGTTATAATAGGAGATTCATTCATACATACTCGACATTCATTTTGGTAGAATCGTGTGGTAAATAAGCATAGATGCTACGTTCCGTAATTTTGTTGTCTAGCATGCAGACCATATTTTAGATTTTTCTGACACATTTGTGCATCAGTGAATAAAGTATTGAAAACATTTAGTTTTTAAATAAGGAATTAGCCCAATAATTATAAACCCATAGCAAAGGTGGACAGGGAACAGACAAAATCATAGTCATTAACCGGAACCTTTAAACGTCATGATGTTAAACTTTATTTGGCTTAAGCTCAATTATGGAAAAACTTACAGAGGTGTATTCGAAGTCTTGATGAATGTCAATCTGGCGAATGGACTCTAATGGAGCAGTATTAGATTTGTTCACAACAGGAATGTCAAATTTGGCCATCTGACAAACCAAAATGACTATGCATTCAAGTACATTTGCTCTTATTTCGGGGATTTTGTCTAGTCGTTCACTGCAAAAAGAGCTCAACATTACACTTTCCATATATTGAACAGCCCACACAAGATGTCTTCATAAAAATTCGATTTTTAAAAACAATTATATGAAAAACATTGATATACCTTTGGCTGAACCCTTTTATGTGAAGAATTTTCATTTGCTTGATTATTGTCGTTTTACCTGATTCCCCAGAACCAAGCAGAAGAATTTTTATTGCCTTTTGATATTCTTTCATCCAAGAGCTCATTTGTTTTTCAACCTTTACGAAGTATTTAAAGAAAAGTTAGCTTAGAAATTATTAACTCCACCTCCTACTTAGACAAAAGTACTACATAAATCTCTTGATAATAATTTTTTACATCTTTTGAATATCTTCTCTGTGGATCCTGTGGCCGAAAGCAGCCCAAAGCCATCTTTTCCAACAAATAATTTTATATTAACAACAATGTAAACTCAATATCATTATGTAATATCTCTAATTGTATGTAAAATGTAGTAGATTACTCTTGCACAAATTAGATGTGCACATTAGAAAACGAAACTGAAATAGTAGTCATCTCCATTTCATGTTCCACTACATATCATAGCTTAAATTATAATTTATTACGTGTATTACCTTGAAGGCTTTTGTAGGCATGTTGACTTTTCTATAACAAAAAATTCAATATCACGGTTAAGGTCGAAAATTTGTCATAGAAGAATCAATACTCCATCGCACTGTAAAAAAACTGTCTTGAAATGAGTTACTAATAAAAAGAAGGTACTAAAGAATATGAAGATGCAAAAAATTAAAGGTAAGAGCGTATATTTAGCCAAGAGTAAATACGAGTATTAGGTAATGGGAAGGCGAATCCTATTTCAACCAACAGAGACGATATACCTTACAGATGTATTGGCAGTCGTAACCATTGGAAGAAAGAAAGAAGCTTTAATTTTACTTCTGTGTATACGAAATTTTCGAGCTTAGCTTAAGCACTTTTCCTCTGTAAAGTGCCTCACGCATTTACCAATCAACTGATAATGTTATCAGAATTGTAACACTAGTATTTTGTTAAATAAGCCGATAAAGAGCATTAAAAATATACTGCCAATGCTACCTGATTTATCCTATGCTTCAACAAAAAATGGCAATGCATATAAATATGGATGCCTGCATTCTACACACCAGTAAAATGGACGAGTACAAAGTATACCTCTATTTTAAATCTGTCCTATATCATTTGTATATATCCTATCGGTACATATCATCTGTATATCCTGCAATGCAATTTTATTCTAGAGTATTATCTTGCGATAAAATCGGTTCCCGTTTGTATTAAAACCAAGTTACAATAAATGTAGCACAACTTTGCATAAATATTATTGGAATTAACTTGGTTAGATGAATGGTCACGTTTAAATAACAGATCATATAAACCTATTTGACATTTGAGACACTGTACCCTATAGGATAGTCATAATAGGTCTACGTGACTGTGTAATTTTATGAATCACTGTCATGAATAAGGAAGTGAATTGAAATTAAATTGAAAAAAATCTATTGTATTACCGGTATTTTGAAAAAGTAATTCTTTTTTACGTGCCATGCAAAGTTGGTTTGATATTTAGCGTTTTCTACTTTAATCTGCATGAAACTCATCAGCACAAAATGGATCTTCACTTGGGAATTTTAGTCCCCGCCCTGAATAGTCGGACTAATAGACGAGATCACTTTAAAGGAGCATGCATGCGAATTAGATGGTGGATGAAAATAAAATAAAAGTACATGCATCATCGTTATCTACTAATTTCCCCACTTTGGTATGCGTAGATACCAAACATATAGTTACTGCATGGGTACTTACTTCATTACTATTACTCTTTAATGTATGTATTAATATCAGAATCTTTATTGTCGATAGAAAGGCAGACAGGTACAAGTGAACTTTCCTGAATATGAATAGCTGCACAGTGTAATAAATTATAGCTGTACTCTGTAGCTGTAATGGTGCAGAGATAAATTAAAATTAAAATAATAATATCATAATGCATAACTGCTTCATCGAACTTGAGAGTACTAGTTCTCAAGTCCACTCGACTCATCCTCCTCTTGGCACGTAAAAGGCTATCTACTCCAAGTTTAAAGTAAAAGAAAGGTGCAAGTAGGTCGTTTCGTTTATGCTATCTGTCTTCGACAGAGGTGTTTAGATTTTATATGCAAAGTTCTGATGTTATGGCTGTTAGTTAGCGTTTCAGACACATCATACCTACCTACCCTACCATTAACGATATAATGAGCACTGAATCACAGAAATCAAAACCATACTTGGAAAGCTTTTTAAAACTACTACAGGGTGACTCCATGCATGCAAAATTGTTATAGTTTCTCAATGAATTGATGCATTACATCATTAAAATCCTTTTCCATTTCAAAGAATAAAAAGTGAATATTTAATGTTTAAAATAAGTGTTGTATTTTTAGAATCTTTTGGAAATAATTGATATTTCAACGAAAACATCTATGCAGAATGGATATGTGAAGAGTTTTAAATTCCCTTATAAACTGATAATTTTTGTTCTACATTTGTATTTGGTTAACCCTGTATGTATAGTACGCAATAAAAATATGCAACTACTGTTACATATTTCTAATGTGAATGTGATGATAGTTTTATTGTTTGTTTTTACCTTTATCACGAATCGAATGTTCAGTTTAGCTCGAGGTAGGTTGCTTTCCGTTGTCAGTGAACGTCAGTAAATAATGCAAATAGTATGATGAGCACGATGAACTGTTATTACTCATTTTTCTGTGTCGCCCATAGACGTGCGTTGTAATTTGTGTTTCTATCTTCGTTTACTTACGTAGATATGCTTTGAATTTCGACTGTTCGTTGAAACTTTATGTACTTCCACCAAATCACATCATATCATCATTCACAGCACCGCACCATGATCTTTTCTTGCATAATAATTACTGTATTTATGTTACAAGTGTAATTTCAACTTTTGACTGATTATGCCAGTCATGCACACAGGCTGCTGTATTTGTATACGTCCGCTGTCCGCCTATTCCACGGTTGCCTATAAAATTCAATAGGTACGAAATTGTGAGACGGTAATTAACTTACTATTTAGTCAATAATTTGCATTATTTGCTTCTGATCAGAGCAGAGCAGCACACACACATTTTAAACTGTTATTAATGTAGTTTCTGCTTATGTTAATTAAAAGGAAAGCAGAATGAATGCATCAATGCGTGTTGTTTACAAACTTATAAGCAATAACTTTTCAGTTAATAAGAATTCCATATGTAACACTCTCGAATGAGTTTAATGTACAAATACAATAGATTTACAAAATTAATGACTACAATTACCATATCTCACTAATGAATTCCAATTGTCTCAACTCAATTGCTAGCCAACTAATATCAGTTATAACAGTCTAGATGTAAACTTTGAAAACACGTCAATAAGTAATATTCAAACTAGTAGATTGTGCATGGAATACCAAAATTTAGTAAATAATAATATTACTGATACTTTATTTGCTTCTGCTGAGATATTTTATATTTTATTTCTAAACTTGCAAACAGCTCTCACAAAATATCAAGTCAGAATGATTAAAATTCATAAAATTGACTAATGTTTCTTATAACGTAAGTACAACTGATTCAGAAATAATGGTAATCCAACCGAGATGATGCCAAAATAAAGAAAACGTCAATATAATGATAATAAACAATTGTAGGCATATAATGGGGATAGGTACGTCAGGTTCTGCAATACAATGCTATCAATACAAAATCAAAGAAAACAATGCTAGCAAGCAACTTGTTTTGATTTCAGTGGATCTCTATATAATTGCACTAGGATGTCATGTTCTTAGATATCCTCAATTCTACAACGTATGCACAAACTCATGATGTACAGATATAAATATTATTACATGTATCACAATCACAAGTGCAATTAAACAACAAACTTATCCTATATGTAAACAGCGACTGTTTCCCTTTAAGCTTGCCAGATAATCAATGCAATAAATTAAAACACGTTGATGAACCAACAGAGACAGAGTGGCAGGATTAACTTTAAAGTGTGAAATGCATTTTGAACTGCAAAGAAGTATATATTATTATATTGTTAGTTACAAACAAGCGTGCTTCAAGTTCAGTGGATTTATTTCACAATGACACAAAATTATGGAGGTGAGGATAATTCTGTACATTATATGATTACACTGTACTATAGCAGCTAACTAAGTACTTAGCGTTGCGTGTCCTATAATAACTCAAATTATACGTTATTAAGTATTTGTTCCAGGTACTTAACATGAGTAAAGGTAAATATAAACTTACCTTGTGGTATTATCTTATGCTGTGTGCAATGTGTACTTGCTCTATACGTATTTAAATGCATAAAGTGGCACTTGTGCCAATATTATGAAATATTCCCTCAATATCTTAGCACAGATCAAATTTCTACCGTATTTACTAATAAGGTACCTTATCCTTATAGATATAACTTAATTTGTCAGCCTTGTTGCTCAGATTACAATTCAGCAGAATGTTTTATTCTTAGCTGCTTTGGTATATAGAAATCAATTCCAGTCTCGATATAAGTTCTTCAAACCCTCAAAGTCAACTCTCGTTAGTAATGTAAATGCAAACTTGCTTCCTGCATTCTAAAATAACTTTGTCACAAGTTGACAGTTCATAATTTGATAAGCATACTATGTCAACTAATAGTAAAATTATATATACTCATGTACAAAAATGTGCTTCTCTCGTGCTTTCGTCTATATAGCAGTTATATAGTATAGCAATATTATAAAATGGCAGCGCATGGGAAGGCAACATCATGGGACTGTCATTTGCTTACTACGCACGGACCTAATAATATAACTTTTGCAGACGATCCATATATTTGAAATTATTACATCGTAAAATGTTCTAGATTTGGTAGTACCTATCCTGAAATGCTATCGAATTTACTTTTCTATCTGCGCAGTACTTGAGAATTGTAAACATAATTAACACTAATAATAATGAGTAACTAGGATGATATGCACTTGTCAAGGATTATCACTTTTTACTCGTGGCTTATGGTGGCGATAAGATTGAGTGTATTGTACATACCAAAAATATTCCACAGTATGACTTACATATCTACGTGGTTTGATAGTAGAAGAGCCAAATAATATTGAATAAGATTTAAGTTTACAGATATATGGTCACTACGCCTGCAGCATGGCATCCACAATTCGCACGTTATTAGATGATTTACTACTGCTTGATGGAGTTATGGGATTACAGGGATAATTCCCGTCAGTTGAATTGACGACATTATATCTACGCTAACGTATGGTGTCAATTTATAAATATGAGCCAAAACTTGGAATATTTTGGCATTTGAGAACATTACAGTAATTCTTGTTTTTTTAAGGCGAGAACTTATTGGATTAGACTATGAAAGATATATGCAATTTGAATGGAACATCTGTCGCCCCCTCCAATCTGTGACTCAGAAAAAAGAAATTGACGATGAATATTAAAATTGACACATTGCTCTCCTGGTATTTTAGATTTGGAGATTTTTCTTGTTTTCACCAGCTCAGCCGAGTTACTAGCAGATAATGTTCACTCCTGACGCTAATGTGTATTGCTGAGTTAAAAGGGGTTTTACTTAATTGCAAATTGTCATGCATGGTTCAACCTTTATGTATTTATCTAGCCAGTAACCAATCTCACGAGCAATTACATACTAATGACTTATTTTGTACACAGCCTCATTTTGATTCTAAACTATTTTACCATCAAAATACTTAACACAATATTATGCAGCAATATCTTGATGGATATTGATTCAAGATGCCCACATTTAAGATGTCCTTAGTTGAAACGTGTTAATAAAACCACGCCTATTGTCGTAGAAGAAAAGTGATGTCAATTTTTCATTTTAAAAGCATGTTATCTTTTCGTAATTTATCTAAGCTTGTCTTCTCTGTCGTCGTAGATCGCTTGTGAAGGTTAACTTAGTCCTTAAAATACTAAACAGAAGTGGAAAGATAAAATACGCTTCAAAATGTTTCATATCCCTAAACTATCACCTACAATTTTAAAAGGTAGGAAATATTTTGTAAAGATTTATGCAAGACAATAGTTTATTCTACGTGTAGGCAGATCATCTGAGGAAAGTGTTATAAAATATTATTTTTCATAGAAGGAAACAATTGTGGATGACGCATGAAAAAGACTTGGCCAAAAAAGTCATATTCACGACAGAAAAATATACACAATGGAGACATAAATGTGTCTGTGGAGTTACTAATTGTGATTGTTTCTTTTCAAAAATGTATGATGAAAGAATTCTCAATTTTTACGAGAAACAAGAAAAGTAAGTTGAGTGCCAAAACATACACATACTGAGAATTCAGTCGCTTGAAATGTTAAAATCTCAGATCTGTTTTACTTTTATGAGCGTAAACAATGATGAAAGATACACATAGACTCATAGACTAGACAAATCGGCTCTATTTGGGTAAATTTAGATTTGATCGTATGTACAACATGTTTAAATTAAAGAAGACATATGGCAATGTTTCAGTTTAAAGTTGGAGTTAGTAAAACGAAGGAGCGTTAGTGAATATCGAAATAAAAAGTGTTCGGAAGAACAAGGATTGTTTAAGCCATAAACCCTTTGCCCGTCTGTAGGAATTACGATGTTGAAGCTGTCATGTAAAAAGTAGTGTCGACCCTGACTTGGGAGCCATAAAACTCAAGTTCATTCAAAGACTTGAATCTGTGGTGCAATTGTAAATTGAATGGATTCTGTTTAAACTTACGTAACAATGCACCCACCTACCCAAAATAAATACTTTCGCTGAATTCCTAGCTCCGGAAATGTTGCTGTCTCTGCTTACAATTCTTCTTTTGATAACTCTTTAGGCTAGGATTTAGTTTGGTAAGTCAGGACACAGATCCATGGTGGGTAATATGCATAAGACTAAAGGAGAGTCGTATTGAAAGAATGTATTTCATTCCATAGATTCAATAGAGCAATACATAACTGCCTTCACTCCGGTTCTTTAGTTCTTTCATCTTGAGAAGGCCTGAGCACAAATGTATACAAAATAATCAGTAACACTCAAGAGAGTTTATTTATTTCTAGAAAATGAGCCGACCCTGGCACTTGTTCCAATATCACGACAACTCAAGTGAAAATCTAAAAATAGTGACTATGCCATGAGCATCATAAGAGAAGACTGCGGAGTTTTCCTCCTTACCGTTAGTACAGATATATCCGTGCCTCGTAAATGTACTTACCTAAACGTAGCTTATCTGTCCGTATTAATGTGGATGTTACATCCTGAGCAAAAGAAGGACTGAGGGAAAATGCTCTACAAGATTTTCCAATCATTCGCCAGACGCCTTTGCAATTGTCATCATGCACACTTATTTCAGCACAAGGTTGTCGTTGTGCTAATTGCAATTTTCTGACTTCAATTGCAAGTTCAGTTACAAAGTGTGTGCTGAATGCCCAATCATTAGCTTTGATTTAGAATTGTGCAGTTATGCTGTGCTCTTCGATATCTATCATTTTTCTAGTGAGTGCAGTTCTGCTCGTTTCTGTATCGGCTCAAGGTAAACAAATTATCCCATCTCCAACTCATAATTATGCAACACAAAGGAAATCTGCGGTGATAACTAGTAGCAAATATTTTTCCAAAGGAAGGAGGATGTGCTACGAATGTAGCACAGAGACAAGTCTACATTCTTGCCTCTACTCGCCTGAAAATGTGACGGAAACCCGCAATGTTGTTCGTTGTAAACATTATTGTACAATCGAGAGAAAAGAATACATCAACATTCCTGGTAAAAACATCTAAATCCTGATAAAAAATAACTAATCCAACAAAATTACCTCCTCATACTCCATTAAACTCAATTTGTAATTACTTCTTTGTCATTCTACAATTATTGCGTCATTTTACTAGGAGAAATTTCCATTGCTTCGCTCACTCGTGGCTGCGAAAGAGAGCCAGCAATTTTAGATGGTGTCGTCATGTCTGGCATGTATATCACTTATCATCGTTCCTGCACAACTCACTTGTGTAATACTGGAGACGGATTATTAAGTAAGGACCTAATAAATTAATTAGCATATACACAATCATCAATTATGCAAAAATATTTCAGTCCGGCTCTCTCAAGTTCAACATTTCCGTTTTGTGTAATTGAAAATAAATCAATGTGTCACGCTTAACAATAAAGAACGTAGAACAATCTTTTTCCAAGTATAGTATCTATAAAGTCTAATCGAAACTACTTCGGAGTAGTTTACTAAAAATGGGATGCAAAAAGTAGACTAATCTATGGGAATTTATTTGCTAGGGTTGGCGGAAAGAAATGTTACGGATTACGATTACTACGACGAGGATAATGCCAGCCCTCCTGTGGTCGTAAATCCTTACGTTTTCGTCTTTACCGTTATTTTTCCATTTTATTATTTTCTCGGTGTAGCTGTCGTTAACAAACAATATGCAATTAGTCATTGTATTTTATGACATACTATTTCATCTACGCTAAATTATTATGCATTTGCCGCTCTCTGTGTATATATCTGTGTAAGTATCATTCGCAAACATGAAAATTCAGTGCTACGTACTTCACTACTGCCTCTTTTACATGTCCGCCTTTCCAGTGTTAAGCTATTCAATCTAAACGTCCATAACGCGCATATTAAGTGTTGTTTTAATGAATGCTAAGAAAATCTTGTAATTTAGTATTTACGTTCTAAGTTATAACACATTATGTCATTCAACATTTTTTCAACTGTTCAACTATGCTTTGTTGTGTTACTACATACCCTTGTTAGTATCCTACTGCTAATAAATAGCTATAAGTATCGAGTTATGTATCTAATACATGTAATTATGCCGTCTGAGACGTGAGAGCTATTCTCTTCGTCTTAGAGTGCGGATTAAGACAGCCGTTAAATGCTCCAATTATTTTTCAACCTACTTCGCCGAGCTAAAAGACTAGCTCACAATAAGTACCTCTATACTATACAATATTCTGCTAAATCTGAGCAAGTCTTGTATTGTATAACTCTGTCTGTGAGTGCCTATCAGTATCAGAAATTAAATCACAGTTATTCGGAACTGCTCAAAAAAGAATTCAATTAAATGGGAATCAGTGCACACACGTGTATTTCTTCCTTTTCAATTAGACCTGTTCACACACTTTTGTTAAAAACACCTTACACTTAATACACCGCAGCTACTAACTCTATACTGTAATGTTACTTTAATTTGCACTGCAGAAGACCACTACCTCGTAAATAGCGGATCGTAATTCTACACCCCCGAAACGTGAGAATTCACCTGTGATGCAACTTGTAATTTTATTCTATTTTATTCAAATAGGTTAATAGGCTCCTTCCAGTCTTGTCATTTCCTCCTATTTACAACACAAATGCCTAGGTCACGACGAACAACCGACACTTGCTAATTTCCAACATATACCTATTGCATATTCACCTAAATACCATCAGATCTAATCTCTCAAGCAGGAATGTCACAGATTACATCTTCCATACTAAATACTATGTCCTACTTACTACCTTCATTACTTTACTAAAGCCTCATTCTACATTTTACAATCATACTATTTTGTGTCATGATGATAATAAATACTTTTTATAGGAATGCACTTGCCTCTACTATTATGCAATAGAGCGTCGATCATGTATTTTTGCTAATTTTATTTTCACTGTTTTGTCTTTAGCTGTGCAGATAAGCATTATACCAGTACATTTTGATGTGACTTTGGCTTTGACAATTGAAACATTGCATTGGGACTTCACAATTGTAACCGTTAGAAAAAATCCTTAGCAGAATCAGTGACTTCCTGAAAAAAGCTGTCATACCAATTAGTATCTTCTAATTTGAAGCTGTATTGTGTATGATGACATAAATGCTTGTAATAATATGTGTATTGTTTTTATGCAAGTCCCTAAGTCTTATACAGGTAAATTAAAAGCAATTTTCCATTGGTGAT
>JABASH010000632.1:0-36484 GCA_019776445.1 Tomocerus maximus | reverse complement strand
AATGCCCATGTAATAAAGCCTCAATCATTACTTTTTGCTGACAAAATAAGTATTTTTGCAGCCCCATTAATGTTTACCCAATTATTTCGAGGAGGGATAACTAATAGACATAGATAGGTATGGGGGTAATAATAGAATGGACATTGTAACACCTCCAATGGTTTAGGAAAAAATATTCTCAATTACGTGGTTGGTACATTTATGTACTCATCAACGTTATAATTTTAGCATTAGTAGATATCGAAACCTTTCCCGCCGTTGGTACATTACGTGTTCATCAATGTTATAAAGTTACTCTCAAACCCCGACTTATTTTTTTTTGAATGTCCGTTCTACTTCTACCATTTTTTTGGAATAACTATATATTTTCAAGCAGCTTATAAACGTGAAAAAACAATAGTTCACCCCGGGCGGGTAAATTAATATGAGGGGGTGAGTTGAATCGGGTTATACGGTAGCTATAAAAATCCTTATCAGTGTCAAATTTTGCAAATTTCAACTTGTCTAATTAAGTAATTAAGTATTGTGTACAGGATGTCTACGGATGCCTATAATCTATTGCCTCCTTCTCCACAATCAATAGTATAGAAGATAATACAATGACTAACAACGTAACGTATCATAGACTATTTAAAGTATCGTGTGTTATTACAACCATTTGTCAATTTATTTTCAGTAATGTATTGTTTTATTTTAGGGCATTACATCGATTTTCCCAAAAGATATGCCTAATATTTCAAAACGAGTCAGTCTCCAGACTATCAAATGTCTCAATTTTTTCTATCACAAAAAGTTTAAATAAAGGAGCACTATTCTCACTCTTCGTTTTAGAAACGCATTGATTTCAAAAAAAGTGGTAAAATTAACCTTTGACTTTAATGAAAATTGGTGAAAAAACATCAACTGGGAAGATTTTGGTATATTTGTCCTTAGAAGCATTACCTGTCAAACTGTCAAGTAAGCCCTAGAAATTTTAATTCTTTTACGAATGGGCGTGAAATTATATGCAGTAAAATAATGACTGAAATGCAGCATACAATATTGAATATTATTACATAAAAGAAATTATTGTATGGTATTATGTAATTTTGTCAAATATTTTGGGCCAATTTTGGGTGGGGTATATTTTATACGGTCTTACGGCTGTTTGCCATCAGCAATTACTATGCTGAATTTATGAATTTTTTGCTATTACGATTATATCAATCTTCCGTGGGTAGCATTAAATTTTCAGTTGTCATTTCTGTGGCGGCTTGCGTACAAGATTATTGCGAGATTAGCCTTACTTCGGGGTTAGCCGTTGATCATATTTTGGCTCCAAATTTGAAAACAGTTTTTGTGGGAAATATGAACAGATGCTTTTTTGTCATGAAATGTCGAAAGGTGTTTTTGATTTAATTTGTGAATTATTTTTATTTATTAGTGGGCGCATTTTAAAATTTACGGCTATTTTGACTTTGGTCTATTACTGCGGACAATTAAAATCCCACTCAGATTAATACAAATTTTTGTTATCTCTATGAAATACTAAATACACGAACAACTGACGAAGGCACAAGAATTTGCCGATGACAGTTGTCACATTTGGCTTANCACAAGAATTTGCCGATGACAGTTGTCACATTTGGCTTAATTTAATTTACGGAGCATCTTCTATAAACCTGCCTGTTGATTAAAAGCTTGTAAACAAGCGTTAAATCATAAATGGCTTGTCCAGCTTCTACTGTCGTTAGTCAGGCAGGATCCCATAACAGACGATCTGCTAACCGAGAAGAAGTGGTGTCTTTTTTGGAAAATTCCCCGAAAGGGCGCCTGGTGTATCAAACGGGATGGGATAAGTCACCGAATAGTATATGGGTACGTAATTTAATTTGAAACTTCAATAATTCTTTTCTGTCAATTTCCTGACTGCCATTCTAAGTATTCCAAAAAGAATGACTAATAATAATGCCTTTTTTCTGTTGAAGTAGCAATTTGTCAAGACAGTTCAATCGAAATCGGAAGAAAAGAAAAATGATGTTCTGGAAAGAGCTTATCGGTAAGGACAAACAGATTTTAAAAAAATAAATGACGGTATAGAAGTTAAAACGAATTTTAGGGACTTAGTTTGTAGTAACCAACTAACATTTAATTTTTGTGCAGAGCTGCAGAAGTGGCTGGAAGGAGAAGTCTTTCTTCTCTGGAGATTAACTCATCTAATTCGAATATGTATAGAAATAAGTCGTTAAATGAAAATCAATTCCTTCAAACAGGAGGACTAACACCTAGTCCCAATTCAAACACATCGTATGGCATGTGTAAGTTTTAATAAAATAAAGTCCCGATTGTAATTCTGGCATATACTGTAAACGAAATATTTTGCTTAACTTAGAATGCAATAATAATTATGTTGTTCCATTCAATAATTTTTAAGATTCTTCCTCTTCGCCGTCACTGTCAAACACCCCAAATCATAGTGCGAAACAACTAGCTCCTCCTACAAAATGTTCCGAGAACACTGCCACACCAGTTTCCCATATCAAAAACAGCAGACCAAAAAGGTTATCTAACAAATTTTTAGGAATTAGAGAAGAAGATAATGATTTCACTGGTGTTGAAGACGAAGATCTGGAACCACGAGGATGTGCTTTTTACGAAGTTAAAAACATCATGTTAAAACACCAGGTAATAGTATGAGTGATAGTGTTGTAATCCGATTTCAAAATCGGTTATTGCCCTTCGTTTGATCATTGGCATCGGGTTCAGAAGATAAATAATTTATTTAATGACTTATAGAACGCTATGATTGCTGAAAGTATTAAAAAAACGAAACAAATGCTAATCACCTTAAATGCGTCATGGGAGAAAAAATCATTAGAAGCTAGCCAGAACTTTATGGAACAGCAAAAGCAAAGGGAATTAGTAGCAACTAAACAACTAAAACAGCAGGAAGAATGTATGAATATCAACAGAGGTCAAGCAGTGAGTAAACGGCAAATGTTTCAAGAAAAGGATGACCATCAGTTTGAAGACCATAGGCGAGAAGCGCAAAAACAAGTAGAACAAGTTATTCAGAAAAGATTTGAAGAACAAAAGCGAAACGAGCGATTGGCTAAGGAAAAGGAAGAAGCTGAAAATCGCGAAAAGGAGAGATTAAAAGTTGAGGCTGAAAACGCTGCTGCCGCGTTGGCGAAATTAGTAGAAGATAAACAGGCCAAAGAAACTTTACAGCAACGTCCAAAAGGTCACGATGTACCCCCAGAATTAGCGAACGTTATACTGCGTGAAGATTTGCAGCGGTATACAAAACTTATTACTATGGAGGAAGAGTATGGAAATGCTGTCTCCCACATATCATCTTCTAATCCTGCCGTCAAAGAATATTATTTTGGTGCATTAAAAGTTGTCAACACCCCCCTCAATTCATTAGCAAATCTTTCGGAAGGCCATCTGCAACAGAAAGTTATGCATTTTTTGGATCTTCTAAGTGGGAAGCCTGTTTTAGCAAACGATACTATGAAAGTTCCGTTTCAATCAACTTGTAAGTTAGAAATAATAAAAGAAATTCACTTTGCATTGACTGATAGATATATCCTTATCAGTAAATAAATAGTAATAATAAGGAACAATAATTTCAGTAATGGACAAGTAGGTACTATAGTATAAAGAGAATGTTGGAGAAAGTTAACTTTCCATTTCTGCATGTTAAGTCTCAATAGAACGGCTAGTATTCAAAACAAATTATGTACCCACGCAATGCAATACCATATTTGACTGAGGGGAAAAGTCATGCGTTAGTATTTAGTGAGTCTCAAAGCAAATAAGACTGGTTATTATGTTAACAGGAGAAAGTTAACTTTTTCCTCTAGACAAATATTAATTAATGAAGACATTGACGATATAGCCGTTGGAATTGGAAGATTTTGTTTTTAATCTTCTTTAAACATTAATGTTTATTAATTTTCAGCTGTTCAATCGGGAAACCTATTTATTATGAAACTTTTGGCCTATCGGTTCGTTAAAAAAAGTGAAACGGAGATAACTAAACAGAAGTCCTGCATCGACTCACTGGCCCTCGTAGGAATTCACCTATGCAAAAGATTTCCTGAATGGGCTACCTTAGTACACGCCAACTTTTACAAAATGTGTCCTTTCCTTGTTCCGTTTAGCTTTCCTCGAAATGATGATAGTTTAGAACAATATGCACAGCGTATGGGCCATGAGCTTAGCGGGGGTGAAAGTGCGATGCTGCAAACTCTTCTCGACCGCATTACTGGGTACATATTATTATCATGACATGACCATATTTATTATATCCGACAGTATGTACATTTTACCTCCCCTTAAATTGACAAAAATCACTACCTACCCTACTATCACGTGCTATCAGAATTTTTTATGTCAATCGAAATAATTTGGGTGTTTTTGACTCTCTTTAAGATATTGTACACTATATGCCCTTATGGTAAAACAATTTGAAACCCACAAAATTGATGATATTGGCCATAGCACGAGTTTTTTTTCTATCGGAGAAGTTTGGAGAATATTATCTACTTTGATGAGATTGGGTAAGTTATTTTGGTATTATTATTAATTATCTATTTTAAATGAAAAATAAAGACCCAATAAATTACATTTATAGAGCCCCAGTTGGACGTAACTGCTACCGTCTTTCATGTATTATTGGACGTATTAGGAGGCCGCTTACAAGCTGTTTATGGGAAACAATTCCTTAAATTGATACATCATTTAGTAAATGTATATCTACCTAAATTAAAACAGGTCACTCCTCCGGGAAAAGCGGGTCCCTTTACAAGACTTCAGATATTTATAAAACAACAGTGGTTTTAGAATACTAAAAAAACATGTCTGGATAATTTACATTTCGTAAATCACATTGTAATTTTTAATTACATTTAACTCCATAATTTTTATAGAACCAATCAATTTGAAACCTTTCTTTTTACGTACACATACATGGTTCGAACTCAAAATATCTAAATTATTGAAGTTCTAGATTCATAAGTAAATATAAACTTGCAAAGCGATAGCAAGCTATATAATATTTTTCTTGCTTAATTATTCCTTCTATTTAATATTATTCCTTCTATTTAATAATGTTCACCGTGTTATACTTTTCAAAATAGTTAATAATAAACGTTGATTGACAATGCTAATAGATCTTACGATTATAAGTAAAAATTATATTTATTTCGCCGGTTTGCATTAGAAATATGTTCGTTACTTACGATGTTACAAATAGCTTTCATACCTGTTATATTATATCAATATTATTTTAACGTTTCTCTATATCTGAATATCTACGACAGTACATTACTTACAATTTACTTCTACAAAGGGTCGGGGCTTACACAATAATACTAAAACGTATTAAATTAAAACCAATAAAATCTTTCTTCAATAATTCCTCTGCACAGTCTATTATTTTGACAATGGACTTAATGTAATATCAAATATTCTAAACATAAAATATTATATAACGTAAACAAAAACGTACGCTCAAATTGAAAACTTGTGTTCTCTGCTGCTATCGTCAGCCGAAATGTCCATACATTCTGGTTCGTCGTCGTTATCAGGCATTGTCACTGGCGAGTCTGAAAGTTCTTCAATGATTGTAGGTTGAAGCATTGCTTCTATTGGAATGGTGAGACCAGATGATTCAATTAATTCTTCAGGTAGTGACCTCTGAGGATGAGTTTTCGTTATATGATCTCGTAACATTTTCTTCCGAAAGAATCCAACAACTGTGCAGTATGGACATTTATATGGACGATCACCTATAAATGATAAGTATTAGGTAATTTTTGTACATTGAAATTCCATTCATGAAGCTGGGTATTCAATGATTCAATGAGCTTCCCAGTTCAAACCAAAATTGGCAACTCAAACTTCAAAAGTGAAAAGAAAATAATTCTACCACTAGATGATGAAAATTGCGCGACTAATAAATACTTATTGATAAAGTTTTTTCAACAAAAAGAACTCTTTTTCTCAACATTTTTCTGAATTGCCAGAAAAACAAAAATTACAATCTTAAAAATTATCATCTTGTGATTTCTAGGCACATTGTGAAATTTTATTGAGCTGGTGGAACATTCATGAACTATGTGTATGCATACGCAAATTAAATTTTGTGGGCATGAAAAATAAAATATTGCATCGAGTACAGAGAGTAACTAAACTAATGAATATTCACTTTATATTATACGTTAATGAATTAATATTTTGTTACAAAAATTAAAATCAAACTGCACATCACGTACCAGTATGTCGCCTCATGTGTTCTCGTAAATTCATTTTAACATTAAAGCTTTTCCCACATATTTCACAAGCAAAAGGTTTTACTCCTGAATGTATTAACAAATGTTGAGTTAGATGATACTTTTGTCTGAAGCACTTGCCACATTCCTGTAACAAAAAATTGACTTACAATTATTATAATTATTTATAGATTTGCATATTCCATCGCAGAAGCATTCAAAATTTATTACACTTTCACTTACAGGACAAATATAAGGTTTTGCTCCAGTATGAACAAGGGAATGCGTAGCCAACCCTCCTCTTTGCGCAAACCCTTTTCCACACTCTTGACATTTATAAGGCTTTTCTCCAGTGTGGCATCTCATATGTGTTATTAGGTAGTGTGGAACCGCAAAGCCCCTTCCACAAATATCGCACTCAAACGGAAGTTCCCCTGCAATATAAAACCAAGTATTTTCAAAGACAAGGAATCAAAATAATTTATTTTATTTAGGTAGATTTCGACTGTATACCTATAATGAATTTATAACATTACGTTTATGCCGTAAAGAGGTAAAGATATGTGATTGAGTCTGTTCTGGTGCGAAAAAATATAATAAGAATAACAAGAATGCTTTAATTATCAAAATGATAACAAACCTGAATGTATTCTCGAATGATAAGTGAGCATAGCTTTCGAGTTGAATGTTTTTGGACAGTCAGGGCATTTATATATATTTGTATCAGCAATAGAAGGCGACCTGGGATATCCGTCTTCATCCTCTGGCTCCTCCTCCCAGCGCCTGATAGAAAAACCTTATTAAAACTTTAAAGTATGTTTATTAGCTGTATGCTGCACATTCTAAATCACTCCATTTTTCCATACACAAATAACTTAATGGATATGCTGTTGATCTCGTTAGACAACTAATTTAAGCCTTGCCAGATAATATTTAATTTAATGTACCAATATGTACTCACTTCAGTCTTCCTATGTCAACTCCTCCTCGTTTCGGATATCTCTCTGGAGGAAGAATAGCTTCACCTTTACTATTAATACGCACAACAGTCACTCTGCCCCGTGAATCCATTGACCTAATCATTACAGGATTTTTGGGACCCGGTTGAACAACCTCATATCTCCTTTTCCACCCTAAAACCGAATAATACTTAGTTTATACGTTGAATGGTATACATGCTATTATCGAATTCGAATATTATTTATACGTACCGTCTAATACGCGTTCACGGTTGGTAATTTTGGTTCTCTTTTCCTTGTAAGGTAATGCCATGATTTCAGCATCTTCTTCCACCAACTCAGGTTTAGTTCTCAAAATAAAAGTCTTCACACATTTTGTAGCTAAACTGTCTCTGGCTTTATCAAACTGTCTATGCATAAAATCTATTTTGTAACCCATTCCCATTAATTGATTAACTTCTTGCGAGCAGTTTGGACAAAATGGGAAGAATTCTTCGTCTTCTAAGCGAATATCTTGGCCAACGGCCATGACTTCAATAAAGAAATTTTTTAACTTATTCTGTTCTTTGATTTGTGCTGGAGTTTTTGGCTCTAAAGAGGTGACAATATCAACATTGCAAATAATACAACCGGGTTCACTCCAAGCTGCTGTAAGTTCGCGTGGCTCCTCTTCGGTATCCGATTTCGCTTCAAATGTCTGGGTATTGTTTCCTGTAATTGCATCGGAGGTCAGGTCCTCGCTGTCAGCGAAATGTTCATCTTCTTCGTCTTCTAATGTGTGATCTGTCTCTAGCTTAGCTGCCAAAACAGACTCTTCAATGGAACATCCGGTTTCGCTCCATTCAGATGTTAGCTCAAGGGTTCCATTTCTATCTTCAATTTGAGCCTGCAGATTATCCAAGTTGTCTTTTACAATACTATGTTTAACACCTTCATGTTCACATTTTTCTAATAGCAATGCCTCTATTGGCTGAGTATCTAGATCAGCACAATCAGTAGTTAAAACTGACTCTCCCATAATGCACTCATCATGACTCCATTCAGACGACAGTTCATTGTGCGAATTTTCAGATTTTGAACTAGATATATCACCTATAACATTTTCTAAAATAATCCCATCTGTCTCTTTCTCTGCATTTTCAACATCTTCTAGTATTTGTTCGGTATCTATTTCAACTGAAGAAATGGACGACCCTTCGTACTGCAACTGCATCATAGAAAAGTTATCTGTGGGTTCGTCAACGGACATAATGATATCCGACATCCAAATTTTTCTTCTTGAGCTGTCAGATTTTTTACTTAATACCTCCAGATCTAAAAAAAACCATTTCAATTTTATTGTAATTGTCAATTTTTTCCAGAAAAATAAATGAATTAGTTACTAGAGTTGGCATTGGAACAAAGATTGTAAAAAAGTAATTTTAAATGTCTGACTTTTATAGGTATAAGGCAAGGACTATACAGGGGTATAAGCTATAAACGTCAAAAGTAACAAGTGTTAATAATTACCCAACGAAATGAACGTCAAATGTTGAACACTGACGAAATTATAGGTCTTCTAGGTCCAAAACTGAAGTTCCAATAAAAAGTTTCCCTTTGAAATTCAATAATGCTTGACCGCAACTAACATCCTTCATTTGTCAATTTCAGTGCTGACTTGAGTATAAATGGTTTTAAGAACAGTATCTATCAAAAATTAATTATTCAATGTTAATTTAATTAATTAGCACAATTAACTACAATACATTACAAAAGTACAAAACTAACATTTTGATAACACTTATTATCAAGTATTCGACTTACTAAATTTTAACTCACCGTTAATTTAATTACAACAAACAGCTGACGAGTTGACTGCTCCACTGTATACGATGACTGACTGATAGTGTAATTTGTTTACAGTTTTCCAATTGACAATTAATTTGACACCGACTTGACTGACACCACAGTATCACGTTTGTTTATCAACTCTTCTATAAATTTTGTGTGCCACACAATCGCGCCAAAAGGTCAACATTCAAAGATTTTTGAACCAAAATAAAACCATAGAATTTACTTCTGTCAATGCTAATGTTGAGCAAGGCAATTCTGTAACCAAAAGAAGGTTATGGACCAGTGTTTGGTTTCACCAGGCATTTTTGTGTAATGACCACCTGGCTAAAATGGCTTAACCCTTAGGCACATTGGCTTTATTATAATTTTTGTTAGGGTACATTTGTGTCCTTGATTTCAATAAATGTCACTTAAAATAAATTAACTGCTTAAGTCTACATACATGGTTTTTGTACTAATGTACGTACGTAATGTATCGATCGAGGAGCTTCTATTGTTCTTTCCTTCGACCGTCTAGCTTCTATTGTTTTCTTTTTGTTGACCGACTAGATGATTTGCACAAATTGCCAATGAAAAGCTGCGGATCGAAATGTCAGTTCTAGATGGGACTGTGGGACTATCATCAATAATCATCTTGTATTATACTAATAGACACTAGACTAGGTATATTAAAAAGGTATCAGAGTCAGAGTTTCAGACCGATGCTATAATATAGCTATAGCGTATCAGAAAAATGTAAAGAGTACGTGTTGCGCCAATAAATGCCTATCTCTCAATGGTATGGTATATAGTAAATAGATGATTTTGCATTGCATTGCAATTGTCTGATAGAACTTGCATAATATCTTTTTAGGAAAAATGCGTTAAAGATAATTATGCGTTGCATTTCAACTATAAACCATACATTACATACTACATACATTTGAGACTCTTGAGACCGTGTCTCAAATCTCAATAAATGAGATCTTCATTTTTGCCTATATTTTTAGCTAAAAAAACCGCATGTGAAAAAGTTGAATGGTTAAAGAGTTATTGTCTGGAAATGATGGAGTCGACGGACTAACGGACTAACGGACTGACGGACTAACGGACTAACGGACAGACTTTTTGTGCATTCCCATAATATACACGGCTTCGCCGGTATTTAATAAAGATCATTCAACTTGTCTTTCCAAAACTTGATGATGGTACTCTTTGTCTACTAAAGAACTTATTTCATTTTGTATGCATTTGAATAAATTTATTGGGATTGGGATTAATGAATGTAAGTTATGTATTTTTATTGTTGTTACTTTTTTAATGCTTTATTCGTATACTAAGTGCATAGTGCATAGTAAGTATTAAACTTTTCCTGCTTGCACGTAATGTTAGTCATTTTGCGATGTACTATTGCGTTCATCAAAATCTGAGGTATATCTCTGCATAATTAATTTTGCAGTTAGTAAATATTTTATCGTCATTTTCAACAGATATTTGTTCAACGACTAATAATGACCCCAAATATTGAGGAATCTTTAGATATCATATAACAATACAAGTTCATTCAGAAATTATGCATAAGTTTACATATATCAAGTTTCAGAGTTTAATTCTATTATTGGCGTTCTTTATCTTGGCTGCTATATTAAGTGTCCGAAAAGTTACACATATGGAGCTTGAAAGTGTATGCAGTGCATATAGTACTATGGTACTGGTACACGGTACAGTCGGTACACCCACAATTCGCCAAATTAAATATTTAGGATTCGTTTTTACGACACATCATCTGTAATTGAATTGTTAATGTCGTGCTTGTGTTAGAGGACTCAAGAATGTACATTATGCAATGCATCCACACAATTCATAAACTCCTGATTGCTATTTAGTGCCAAATACCGATGCCCCACAATGCGCTTTGGCACTAATAATGTTATAGGTATTTAATGAGAAACTTGGCTTACTCAAGATCGTAAATCTATGAATAAAAATAATTTCATCGTGAATCTCCATTTGGATTGTTCACTACACAAGAATTTTACACCGGATGGAATGGCCAATAACCAGTTATATTCAACAAAGACTAGATGGATACTAAAACTAATTCAATCCGGATTTTGGTACATAGAAAATCTTTGCATTTTTTGTAAGTGTTAAGAGTTTGCCTACCATAAACATATCATGTTTACGAATGCTTTCATACATTACACTATACAATTAAAGGATTTATCTTACAGCGAATAAGGCGAGTGTTGTAAACAGTAAAATTTCTGTTATTACGTTAATAGCTATAATAATATTATCTACAGATATAGTAAGTAACAGAGGTTAGTATATCATAAAATATCTATGTGACTGCCTTCGTGCCTGCCTGCCTCCCTGGGTCGTTGTATGGATGGATTGTGGATTACGCAATTATTACATGCCATTGAAAAGCCGCCACTGAAGCAGACGAGTTTCTTATGTACCCCAATGTTGAAGAATTACATAGGTACTTAAGGTCTGTACTAATTCCTTTGCATGCTATTCGTCAAACTTAGGGTAATTAAGAAACTCATCTATAAAATGCCTATTATGTGGCTCCCTGTTGGAGGTTTGATTGAGCAATCTAGCCCTTGCAGAGGGCTTAATTATCTAGTCTTATATTAAATATTTCTCAATTCATTATCAATATTATAGTAAGTCTAGTAAGTATAGTAATGTATTATTGTATTAACGATTATACAAGTACCAACTATAAATAAGTACATAATGCAGCAAAAGCAAATAGTTTACTCAGCAAGTGATGAGTGCGAGCTGAGTACATAATAATATTTTGTCATATTAGTAGTTTCTGTAATGGGGTAAGTAATCAGAGATTATTCAGCTAAATCAGTCCAGCACAGTCCAGTTTTCTGTTTGCAAAGGAGCTGTTAAGTTTACTTTCTACTTTTAAGGTTCTCCATAGCTTCAAGTAGTCAGACTATACATAATATAATATGGAGTGGAGTTCACAGTCAGACAATTCCATATCTCATGTCATAACTACATACAATAACTGATGTGAAAAATATCATGCGTTTTACATTTTAAGAAACCTTTGGCGAATATCCAGCACAGACTGCACATATTAATGTCTTCATCTTCTTGGTGTGTGGAGTTAAATTAAATCTCATAGTCTCACTAGCAAACTTAACAAAACAAGACAGTTGGAATATGATATTACTAAAACTATATAACATACAGAAATGAAACCTAAATGTCTTTGTAAAACGTGAGGCAGATATCACAGATTAGTCATTGATTCTTCTTGTGTGTCGGTCTATCCGACGACCCTCGAACTCGATGAACTTTGCTACGCTTTTCTATATCAGCATTGTCCTACTTGAGAAAATTGTTCTGGGTGTGTGTATGTTAATGTTCATTTGCAGTCGACAGGTCAAATGTTCAAATACACTCAGTTTATATCTAAGTAGTACTTGCAGGGAAGGGACACTTATACTTATCTGGTGAAGACGCACATAAACTAATACCTATTTAGATATAGTAGATGTACATTGTTATAGATAACTATTATATTGCCCTTTGCACTTCTCTTTATAATATTATTGTATAAGTAGGCAGTTTGTCAGCGTCATTACGTATGTAAAGTTAAAATTGTACTTGCATTGCGTACATTACAGATAGATATTAGGTACCTGCTCCATGAGAATTGTCGCGTACAACAAAATCTAAAGGAACAATCGTTAGTTGCGTATTGCTTAGTAGGTAATCATTTAGTTGTGAATTTGGAACCACAAGCTCAATAGTAGGATATAGCTATCGATGCAGAATTGGTTGACGATTTGTATTGTATTTATTGACAAGTATCGTTAACTTTCATTGTCAATACCTTACAATCACAACAGCAGTCATTCCAAACAGTTCATGTTCTCAGTGAGCTGTGTTTCAGCTTCCAGGTCACCAGCTTTTGACACTTGTACAAATCAAGACTGATATACAAAAGTGAACACACGTAATAATTAATTTCATAGCTTGTGTTCAGTGTTTTCGGTTTGAAAGGCTTTATTTCGCCAGACTAGCTGTGATACTGTTTCCAATTCCCATATATTCTTTGAAAACTTAAATATGACGAACAATCTACTTTACGTCACTTTGTTAATTTGCATGGCCAGCTACAGCTCAGGTATTGATTTTCATTTTACACTTTACTTTCCATCCTTCATGATATATTATGTAAGGCTAAGGCTTATATAGGTTCCATTATAAGTATGGAAGTAAGTAATAAGGAATTATTTACCGATGAACTATCCAAATCTCAAGAATTCTCTCAGATTCGTGGAATCAGTTAGTTAATTTCTTATAAGTATTGTACCATTGTACGGAATTCAGAGTGATAATTATAACGAGTCCACTAAATGATATTAGATGACTAAGATGACCTTTCAGACAAGAGTACAGCGCCTATTATTGCGTGTAGATAACCCGTGTGTGTATAAGCTACATTTAAGGGCTTTGGACTTCCAAACCACAAATATAATAGCTTGCTGTTTATTTTTATCACAAAAAGCTGTTCCGTCTCATATTATAGGCAGAGGCACTATACGATTATATACTTACTTGCAAAGAGTCATCCCCGCAGAACCCCTATATGTTAACGACAAAGGTTCTCGTTTTAGAAACGGAACAATTAATTGTATTCATTTATAATTTTATATCTAATTGTATCATTTTTAAAACTTCAAAAGTCAGTTTATGAAAAGTAAAGAGGAAAAGCTACCCATTCGAGTTTGTATCCAGCATTCTATTTTTCTCTGCTTGTGGCTCTATCGCAGCAATCATGGAGCAATACTTATTTTGTGCTTAATCGAGCTAGCGGTTTAGTGTAGTTTAGGGCTGTAGGAGTTAGAAGTGTGACAGTCCTTTCATCCACCACCATGCAGTTATGTCGACTATCATAATTATGCGCTATTCTAATAATCTTACTCATGAAAATCCCATTACTGAATATTCAAGGCTAAATCTACTTCAAGGAGTTTCTCATGCACAAAGATCTGTTCATGCCTACTTACTTAAATTATATGAGATGTTACGAATCGACTTTGCTTTGTTACTCCAACTCTAGCAAAAATCCATATTATCCTATCACTGCCACTCGGCAATGCTGATAAACGTAATCGCATACTTTACTTTACACAACACATGCTAAATACGTATCTTAATTTCTGTAGTGCACAGCGCACATACTAATACCAAACCAATCATGAAAAATGAAAACTCAACGAGACAAATGCTGCAATTGCAATCAAATAATATATATGTATTTCACTGCCTATATACTATATATCAAATTCAGATTTTTAAGGGTTGAAACGTAATTTCGTTAAAATTTCAGCTCTTCAGTGCTACGTATGCAACTCTCATCTTCAAAAAGACTGTGCACAATCGCCCGTCCCGCAGGAATATCTAGTCAACTGTACTTTGGAGTCAAAACAACCCCTTCCACCAAAAGAATCTGATAAAGGAGGAAAAAGGACGAAAAGAGCCGCAGGAGAAAGTATTGGTCCTTTGGAACATGTCACAATAGGTTCTCCTACTTATGCATCAAATTTCACAATGTGTCGCAAGCTGATAATCACCATACCGGATCAAGAAAACGGAAGTAATGACAAATCATTTAACCCTGGATCCTGAAATGCAATCCCTGTAATAAATACATATTTTTTGTTTCAGATGTACAACTGAAGCCTGCCCACACCAGGGTGTTTAGGTCTTGCGGATGGAGTCCAGATCCATATCTCTCCGGCGCTTCCTCATGCAGATATGGAACTGGAGAAGGGATCCAAAACTACATGTGCTCTTGCATTGCAGACGGTTGCAACACTGCAGGAAATTTGGTTCTGTCGAAAACCTTCATTTTATTTTCGCTCTTTTCCAGTTTTTTCATGTGGGCAATCAAGTAAAAGTAATAATTTGTGTGCAAAATGTAATCTGTCTAGGCCTAAGTCTAGATTATCTTCGTTTCTGTTTTTGTAATGGAATACTATGATGTGATCGTAGGAATAATATGTAACCCCTTTAAACAATAGTTATGCAGTTTTAATGGAATTTTCAAAATCAAAAGTGAATAAAAAGAAATTGCTAAATAAAAGAGAATAATTTTGCATAACTACTATATGAAATGCGCCATTTTCTGTCGGAGGAGCACACAGTCAAATTAGAACCCGAATCGGGTGATAGAAAACGAAAAATGACAAGGAGTTTCAAGCAGAATTCACATTCCTTTATTGTTTGTTGCTCGGAATATTTTTACAATGACTTTTTTGGTTTATGTACCTATTTTCATTTCATAGCAATTACGGATGTGCTTTCGCCAGTTTTGCCACCACAAAGACCAGAACATAGATAACACGAATGACCAGGTATACAGTATAGATTTTATATTTCTTTCATTATCATCTTCATAATATTAACTAACCACGATAAATACTAATACTCAAGAATTACAAGCCTTTATGCCCTACCTACAGACTCTTTATTAATATAGACTCACAATCAAATGCCAGTTTCAATGACAAGAACATGAGGGTTTATATATGACATTACGGACAGTCTATAACAATGGTACAGTAGTAAGTACATCTAAGAATTCGATATTTTCTTTATCTATTTAACTACAGTTATACACGGATTTCGACTATATGAAGGTTTATTTACACACAGTTTCGTCATAATATCTAGTATCTCTACAAAGACTATCATATAGGAGGCTCTACGCAAAAATTGTAGTCATGATTATTATAATGTACGAAGTTGAGTTCATTGCAGTTTGCAGTACTGTATTGTATACACATGTAGATTGATGGCTTCACTCTATATTAAGATAATAAGGATACATTAAATCTGATCACACCATGTTTAGTCAGCAGCATAGCATCATTATTACATCACATCTCTTGAGATTCTCTCCTTCCAAGCCGGTACGAAAAACGAGAATAAAGTTTATAAGTTGAAAGAGTTAAAAGTGTTAATTACTACTATAATATGTTTTTAACTACCATTAATTGTGTTTCGTACGCTGTAGATAAGAGAAAAGAATCAACATCAGAAATTGCTATCTATATTACAGTTTTCGAAAAGTGAGTGATAAAATTAACATTAAACAAATAACTTAAGTAATAAATGCTTATAATATTATAAGACAATAATGTCCAATTTCATATCATTAAGTGTAAGCAATCTGCTATAATCGAACAGATTTAAAACAAAACTAATATTTACAATTCTTAAAACCACTAACTTAACTGAAGGGCTATTCCGAACATAAAACTCTCGACAGAAAAAAATATGTTAATTGCGCCAAGTATAGCGCTATTAATCTGAACTGTTAATGTAATAACTAATCATAACACGATTAAAAATCTGGGCATACATCAACATACAATTATCAATAGTAGACATAGCGCTGTGAACTTAATATTTACAACAAACAATTACAACTTTCATGAAATGCAAGAAACTGATTAATGTACTGTAACAAATGGTAATGACACAAAAATGGTATCTCAACATTATAGAAATATACCTGTAACAATAATAATCATATGAAACTAATTAACTTAATTAATGATAACAATAATATATACTAGTACCTAAAGCGTTTATAATCTGTACATAATCGTGTAATAATAATACAAATTACATTTATCTGGTACTTAATGCTAATATATAATAATTGATAATGCCCTTACTGGAAGCACATGCTTATTGTCAGGAATTCCTAACGATAAATTCTTGTATTTGAGTTAAATAGTAATTTAATTTAGGTGCAGAGTAATGGACTAGGTATAGTAAGATTTATGTGCAACAGTAAATATTGCAATTTTCTATGTCCCAAAGGATATAGCCAACTACATCCGTTTAGTACTCAGAATACAATTCGTAGCTGTTACAGACACGCTACATTAATCTATTTGTCTTAGGCTAGAAGTCTCCACAATAATAATTATTCTCCATTTATTTAACTACTACTTATTTAACTATTTAGACCTTACATTTATACTTTCTATTGGTTTATACTGATTCACCATCTTCACTCGACTTCTGTGCTTTAGTAGCATCGGGTGAAATAGCTGACTAACCCTTTTGGGACTGGAGAGCTTGGATAACGCCTCCGATAGCTGGAAGTGCAGATGTTCCCATTAGGAACTCGTCTACTTCACGAGCACATTGACGACCTTCCGAAATTGCCCATACGACAAGAGATTGACCTGTGGATACAAAAATTGGAAATTATAAGTATTTCTTGAAATCAAATGACTAATTTATCAGTGAGTGAGAATCAAGGGTCTGTACCTCGTCGACAATCTCCAGCAGCAAAGACCCTTGGAATATTCGTAGAATACCGTCCTCGTCCCGTGGAAATGTTACTTCGAGCATCCTGTTCTATTTCCAACTCGGAAATTATTGCCTTTTCTGGTCCTAAGAAACCCATGGCCAGCAGAACCAAGTCACATTTGTATATCTAAGGAAAGAATTTATTCAATTAACAATTTATTTTAATGCACACATATTCAACTACTTTCTCAATATAAAACATATGCGTATTGCGTACATGCTCGGATCCAGCAACTTCCTCCATTTTCCAACGTCCAGTTTCATCTTTCCTCCAATCAACTTGAACGGTACGAATTCCTGCAAAAAAATCGAATTTTAAATGAGGACAGTCCTCAGGAATCAAATGAAGAGCAAATGAATTTTCAAAAAATGATTACCTCCAACGTGGCCGTTTCCATCGTCAATGAATTCCTAAAACATTTTATACAATACATTTTAAGATTTAAGAAATATGGCATTCCTGCAATTTATGATATGAAACGGAGAAGCTATGTAATTATGGGAGTTTAATTGCATTCCTCGCATTTGGGTAATTAAAATCGGACGAACTGAATTACCTTGCTCATTGTACTGAATCTTCTGGGATCACTGCCCCACTTAACCCTTACTTCCTCATGACCATAATCAACCTTAAAAGTGCGAGGCCACTGTGGCCATGGATTGTCTGCTGAGCGACCATTGGGTGGTTCGCTTAGAATTTCGAAAGTCACTATGGACTTCGCTCCTTGTCTCAACGACGTGCCAATGCAATCACAACCGGTGTCTCCACCTCCGATAACAATGACATCCTTGTCCTTGGCAGAGAGGGGAACGTGATTAATAGAATTCCCCATTTGCTTCTTTTGCCAAGTTTCCAAGAAATTCATCGCATAATGGATTCCTTCCAATTGTCTACCTGGTATTGGCAAGTCTCTCGGCCATGTCGCTCCAAGACACAGACAAACTGCGTCAAATTCATCATATAGTTCCTAACAAATCAAACTGTTAGCAAATCGCTTCAAAAGACACGAATTATCTCAGATGTTGATCATGCATTACCTTTGCACTCAAGTCCTTTCCCACATGAGTGTTCATTTTAAACTCAATCCCTTCTTGCTGCATCAACCTCACTCGACGTTGTACTACTTCCTTTGAGAGTTTCATTGTTGGAATGCCATACTGAAGTAGTCCTCCGGCGCGATCGTTTCTTTCGAAAACAGTCACTAAATGTCCTGCTTTGTTCAACTGATGGGATGCTGCTAGTCCTGACGGACCACCACCTACCACTGCAACTTTCTTTCCCGTTCTGTAACAAAACAAAATTAGTCCTTCAAACATTCGCAACTATATAGAAACATTTTATCGTCAAGATGATATTTTTACCTAAATAAAGGTGGATCAGCAATCATCCAACCCTTTTCAAATGCATGGTCAATAATCGAGCATTCGATATTCTTGATTGTTACTGCAGGCTCATTAATACCGAGGACACATGCCCCTTCGCACGGTGCTTTAAATAAGATTTAAAAAATTAAAATATCAATACATATTTTATCATTTTTGTTTCAGGCTACACTCATAATTGTACTCACCAGGACAAACTCTGCCGGTGAACTCTGGGAAATTGTTTGTTTGAAGGAGCTGAGCCAGAGCCTCTTGCCAATTGTTTTGATAAATCAAATCATTCCATTTCGGAATAATATTTCCCAAGGGACATCCATGACTTGATTGACAAAATGGAACACCACAATCCATACAACGAGCTGCCTGTTTTCGCAAGCCGGTGCGAACACTCGGCCAATTGTAAATTTCATCCCAGTCTTCCATTCTTTTCTCAGCCGGGCGATACATATTCTTTTCCCTGGCATATTTCACAAATCCACGGATTTTGTCTGGGATAGTTTCTTCTATATCTTGAACCTTTGGCTCCTCCTTCTTAATATTTGTCTCAGGGACTGGAATGCTTATAGTGGCTTCTTCTTCGGCCATTTGCTTCAGAGCTCTTTGGTATTCAAATGGGAATACCTAAAATGCAAATAATAAACGTAGATAGTGCATTCAAGATGCAGGCAAACATTTTAGGAAAAGATATGCATCACTAACAGGGAAGAATATAAATTGCTAACCTTCTTGAAGTGTCTTGCAGTTGCAGGCCAGTCTGCCAAAATTGTAGCAGCAATAGCTGATCCTGTTTTCGACTGAAATTCTTTCAAGAGATCGCCGACCACGTCTATATCTTCAGCTATTTCTAGAGGAAGGATCTCAACCATCTCTTGATTGCATTTTCTGTACACAACAGCTAAGTAAATAATAAATCCTTTTTTGTCCCTCGAATGTATTTGTGAATGTAAATCACAACTTACGCTGGGAAAGTTCCATTTGGATCGTATAAATATGCAATTCCACCACTCATTCCTGCAGCAAAATTGCGGCCGGTGGAACCAAGAATTATTGCTATTCCACCTGTCATATATTCACAACCATGGTCTCCTACACCTTCCACAACAGCCAAAGCTCCAGAATTTCTCACGCAAAATCTCTCGGCTGCAATTCCACGGAAAAATGCTTTTCCTGTGGTTGCTCCATAAAGACAGACATTCCCAACAATAACATTGTCTTCACTCTTGAACTCTGGAGAAACTCCCTTTGGTGGAAAAATTACTATTTCTCCTCCCGAGAGACCCTTTGAAACAATCGTACAATTACAAACACGTAAATAATAATCAATTAGGACAATTAAGCAACAATTTCGTAAGATATGATTTCGGATAGCATGTATAGAAAAATTAAATTGAAATCTTTTGCTTCACCTTTCCAACATAATCATTAGCATCTCCTTCGAGAGTTACATGAACTCCTTTAATCATAAATGCACAGAAACTTTGTCCTGCCGAGCCTGCGAGTTTGATATTAATGCTGTTGTCTGCCAGACCATCATCGCCGAATTCCCTGAGAAATTAAACATAAATATGTACTAGTGATGTAAAAAATTTCAAATCCTTTGACAATGATGTTCATCAGTATTATTGAACTAAACAAATTGATTACAACATGGCAGAATCGAATTCCTTACTTCGCAATATGATAACTTAAAGTTGAACAGAAAGCCCTAGCACTGTTGACAATATCCATTTCAATATCAACGCGAGACTGCTTTCCTTCCAAAACTGGAGCAGTCATGGCCAACAGCTGGTTATCAAGTCGTTTCTCTAATTCAAAGTCTTGACTTACAGATCCTCCCACAATGTTCACTCCAGGTCTCATGAACAGAGCATTTTTCAACAAATCTCCGAAATTCAGGTAGCGTGCTTTAACATGAGTTGTGTCCCTCACTTTAAGAAGGTCTGTACGACCGACCAAATCTTGGAATCGACGAATTCCCAATTTAGCCATGTCCTTACGAACTTCTTCGGCCAACATGAAAAGGTAGTTCACGACATACTCTGGTTTTCCTTCGAATTTTTTGCGCAGAACTGGATCTTGCGTCGCAATCCCAACGGGGCATGTATTCAGATGACATTTCTGTTAGAAATATTGAAATAATAAATTACCACTAATATTAAACATTCTTTCCAGCCTAATCCTGTTATTTATATAGCATCTAGCTAAAACTTACTCTCATCATAGTACAGCCCATAGCAATCAAAGGGGCTGTGGAGAAACCAAACTCATCAGCTCCCAAAGCAGCAGCCACGATAACGTCAAAGCCAGTACGAATTTGGCCATCCGCCTGTAGCACAATTCTTGATCTCAAATTATTCAGAACGAGCGTCTGATGAGTCTCTGAGATGCCAAGTTCCCACGGTAAGCCTGCAGCTTTGATCCCTTAAAGATGCCACGGATAAATGTTAATTAAGCAGATTATACAGCTATAATACAATTTATAGACATTTTCTAGAGAAAGGTATTAACTTACCAGTCCATGAACTGGCTCCAGTTCCTCCATCATGCCCACTTATCACAATATGTTCCGCCTTCCCTTTTGCCACTCCACTGGCAACAACACCAACACCTAGATACATTTAAAAAAAAGTAGCATGTGAAAATAGTCAGAGAATTGCAATATTACGTGTACTCGTTATAGAATAATTTTAACACGGCATTTCATGTGTAATTTTAAGAAAAATTCACTTGAAAATGATGGTTTGATTAAAATAGAAATTTTATTTTGACATTACCAACTTCCGAGACCAATTTAACGGAGATCCTAGCTTCAGGATTGGCGCATTTGAGATCATATATGAGCTCAGCTAAATCTTCGATGGAATAAATATCATGATGTGGTGGTGGAGAAATGAGTCCGACAAAAGGAACCGAATGTCTTGTAGCGGCAATATCTTTTGTCACTTTATACCCAGGTAACTCTCCACCTTCACCAGGCTTGGCTCCCTGTGCCATTTTGATTTGCAAATCATCAGCGTTTGCCAAATAGCCAATGGTGACGCCAAATCTCCCACTGGCAACTTGCTTAATTCGGGAACGTTTGTTGAACATTGGGTCCTGATCCAAATACCTTTCAGGATTCTCCCCTGCGTCAAATCAACATGTAGAGAGAGAGAATATTAGTTTACGAAAAAGGAAAAAAGTCAAATCCAGTGAGTATATAAATGCATTAGACGAACCTCCTTCTCCAGTATTACTTCTTGCTCCAATACGGTTCATAGCAATGGCCAAAGTTTGATGAGCTTCAATGCTAATACTTCCGAAACTCATAGCCCCTGTGGCAAATCTCTTGACAATTTCCGCAGCAGGCTCAACTTCCGAAATATCAATAGGGACATCTTTGAAAGCTAAATCCAGTTGCCCTCGCAAAGCGCAACCTCGACAACTCTCCATGGCAGACTCGATATATCTCTCAAAAGCAGATTTGCTATTGTTCTTCACAGCTTCTTGTAAATTGGCGATACTCACAGGGTCATTGATATGTTTTTCTCCGCCCTGACGCCAGTGGTATTGTCCTGGGTTCCTTAGAACCAAATTGTCGCTTTCGCGCTCTTGGTACGTGAGGGCATGTCGTTCGAACGCTTCTTCGGCCAAAACTTTAAAAGTCACTCCGCCAATTCGACTAGCAGTTCCTTTGAAGCATTTTTCAACCACTTCATCGGCGAGACCAACTGCCTCGAAGATCTGTGCTCCTTTGTAAGATTGCAGAGTTGAAATCCCCATTTTAGCCATTACTTTTGCGATTCCAGTTTCCATCGCATACGCATAATTCTAAAAGTTGTCACTTCCAATTTAACTTTCATAGGTTCATATATATTATATGTACTCATTTTCATTGCGATTTAAAAGATTACCTCGAAAATCTTCTTATCAGTAACAGATGCATCCAAAACATTCTCTTTTCGTAGAAGAGTAGCTGTTTCGAAAACCAAGTATGGACAAATTCCATCAGCTCCATATCCAAGAAGTACACATACATGGTGGACCTCCCTAGCTTCACCAGTTTCAAGGATCAGTCCAACTTTCATGCGCTGTCTTTCCTCAATCAAGTGATGGTGGGCTGCGCCCAGGGCCAATAATGCACTTATTGGCACTCTGCAAGAAAAGAAAATGTCATTTTCCGGTTTTGTATTAATTTTTTTTTTAATTTATCTACTTTACCTATTAGGACCTGCAAGGCGGTCTGACAGCACAATCATTTGATAGTTGTTTTCGGCAGCTGTACAGGCTTCTTTGCAAATCCTATTTAGTCCATTGGATAATCCACCTGCACCCTCTTTCTTGTCAAATGTGATGTCTATTACCTTAGTCTGCAAATATTATATCCAAGATTAGTAATAAAACCATAAACTTTTTGGGGAAGAAGAGACAATGAAGTTTTACCCTCCATCCTCGGTGCCGAGTGGCCTTCAGGACCTCAATATCAGCCAGAGACAGAATAGGATGCGGAATAAGGAGCCGATGACACTGCTCTGCACTGGGCTCCAAGATATTAGACTCCGGACCAATGGGACATGCCAGAGACATGACGATTCTCTCACGGAACGGATCAATGGGTGGATTGGTGACCTAGTGAAGGTGGCGGAGTGGAAAGTACGAACCAACAACAAGTGTGCCAGATTAGAAGAGTGTACTGGATAGAAAATGGATAAAAGCATAATGTCTTTTGTACCCGGTAACGAGTGTCAGTGTGACACCACGTCATCTTAGAATAGACCCTGCCCTGTACTTTGTCTCTCACAGCTTCTCTGACTCACACACCAAGCAACCAACATGACAGGGTACGTACTGTACGGATATAGAAGCTAGCTGACTGGGGTTTTCAATAGCAATGATTAATTTTTGAATTTCAGTGTTCACCTGGGCAAAAAGCTGCTTGAAGTATTCATACGGCAGGGGCTGGTACAGAGACAAACAAGCGAGAGGTGCATCATTCCCCATAGAGCCCAGAGCTTCCTTCCTGTCAATACCCAGTAAACAACATTCATTTAGACGCATTTTTAGTAATTTTTAGAAATATAGCAGCACAGTGTTAGCTTTTGAAATAAAATGGATTGGGTTTTGGTTTTTTTTTGGACTGGACACACACAGACATACAGGACACAGGTAGTTTGCAGAAACTCGTTAGGAAAATGAAAATCCATTTGCTTTTATTTGCTTTGTAATGTACGCCAGCTCTACAGAATACACACAGATACTATGTATACTACGTAATTATACTTTGAGAAGAAATTAGGTTGCACTTTGACAAGTAGACGAGTAAAGTAAACCTGCACACCGGTACCTAAGCATTTATTCGCTATTATTTGTCGACTTAATTGAATTCCTCTGTCATTCCAAGTAATAGCTGATAGCAGTTGGCAGCGGAACAAAATCAATTTCGGACTTACTTGGTGGTGACCATAGGAAGCATGAGTAAGTTGATTGTTTCCACAGTATAGCCAAACATGCCCAAACGTTTATCTGCAGTGTAGCGGTACACTGTTCCTAAAATATGTCAAATACGAAATACATTAGCGTCATAATTGCGTTAAAATTGATACCTAACTAAATTATCTAATCCTACACTATGCTAACACTTCTCTTTCATTTGCAACACCCCAACTCTAATTCAGGTTTTCAATTAACTAAATGGCTAAGTATACACATGTTACACTAGGAAACACAATGTTTCATCAACTTTCTAAGTAAATTATCAATTTCAAGGCTAATTACAAACTATGGGTAATATCATCATTTACAAACCTTTGTTTTGTTTGAGATCGTTGGAAACTTCGAAACCATTATCAATGCTACCATTCTCATGGATTTGGGCTTCATACGTCAAAGAGCCGGTGTGTGCGTCCCTTAATTCATCCATTGTTACCTGCTCTTGAAGCCATAAACTGTATGGCCGAGATCTGGCAATCTGTAACTTTAATGCTTCATCCTTAAGGAAATTCTTTTCCTTTGTGTCGACGAGAAGCATTCTGCCGGGTTTTAAACGACCTTTCTGGACTATATTTCCTGGATCAGTGTCATACACTCCGACTTCAGAAGCCATCACCATTATATTATCCTTGGTCACGTAGAATCTTGACGGGCGCAATCCATTCCTGTCAATTTGGAAAATATAATGAAAATTGAAGCCCCTAAATCATATTCTGATATAAGTAGTAAGTTGTGCGAGTATCATGAAGATGATATACTAGAATCAAATACATACCGATCCAGGATAGCTCCGATATATCGGCCATCAGTGAAAGCTAAAAGGGCCGGTCCATCCCAAGGTTCCATAGCACAAGCGGCCCATCGATAAAAATCCTTTTTCTCCTGAGCCATTAAAGGGTCATTGTGCCATGCTTCAGGTACCATCGTCATCACAGCCTGTGGAAATCATTACAAACCGTTTTTGAACACACCCTACAAATAAACCTTTCCTACATTACGTAGCTATAACAAGCAAACGTGCAAAATAGTAATCTATCTAGGTTATAGTTATCCACAGTTCACCCGACATATCATGTACTAAAAATGTTACCCGGAGAATATTTCTCAATTTAAACTTTACACTTATACTGATTTAGGACAGATATCTCACAACATCTACTAATTCCAAAGTTTTCATATAGAAAATACTATTTCGACTTTTATTTACTACTGGCTAACTATACAATATCATATCGGGCTACTGAGCAAACTTTAGTGCAATGAAGTAGTTTCCGATGTTTCTTACAAACCGGAGTTTACCGGAGAATAAATTTAAACAACATGTAACAACGCAAGAAATATTAGGTAAACGAAGGTTGGGTACCTCAGGGAGAGAACGCCCACCACCCTGAACGAGAAACTCCAGAACACAATCTGCAGAGCCAGAATCCGACAAGTTTGGTTCAACGACAGGATACAATCTCTTCAAATTGGCTCCGAAAATTTTGTTCTTCATTACTCCCTCACGGGCTTTCATGAGGTTTACGTTTCCTCTCAATGTGTTGATTTCACCGTTGTGAGCGAGCATCCTGGCAATAGACACAGACAGAAGATTTTACAAAGTCACTTTTCTTTGCTTGACTTCATTTGTAAGAAAACTTTCGTTCGAAGTTGTCAGAAGGATATTTCTATCAATTTGTTTTCTTGGTGAAAATAGAGTGCTAGAAAAAGAAAAGCGAAGAAAATAGAGAATGGAAATTACCTTAATGGATGAGCACGCTCCCAGGAAGGGAAAGTGTTGGTACTGAATCTGAAAGTCAAATTAGAGAAAATTAATTCGCTTTCGCCACATTTTCTCCTACACTTAAAGTTATTGTAGCATTTAAGTCACATTTTCTCCTACATTTAAAGTTATTGTAGCATTTAAGTCACATTTTCTCCTACACCTAAAGTTATTGTAGAATTTAAGTCATCTTTGTAGCTGGAAAACCAGCGATCATAAAAAGTTTACGCAATCAAATAAAAACTTCAGTAAATAGTGTACCTTGTGTGTACTAGAGCCAGGTAAGTCTTGAATTCGGGGCTCTTTAAATCGGGGTAATATATCCATAACTGAAAAACACAAAAATTACGAACTAAATGTCATCTCCAGACAGTCAGAACAGGAAAGTTACTACTTACATACTAAATTAACGTTAATACGTCGCTGATTCTGAAACTTGTTTTTACCTGCTCCGATGTTAGTTGGCCTTTGTAAACTACAGTTGTATTTGAGAGAGAGCAAATATAAAAGCGTGCACCGGGTCTTGGAATCGTGTGAGTTGCCCTTTTCCGGAGTATAAACACCTGAAAACACGAATCAGAGCATAATGATATTTTTGTAGTCTAATTTGTTGCTCATCTAATATGCACTTACACTACAGCAAACTCTTTTTGTATTATGTAAAATTGCGAATGGTATTAAATTGGAAGTTATGACTTACCTGTCTAGATATCGCAGCAGGGTCAGATTGATTTCCAGTCAGAAAAACCTGTCGCATAAATGGTTCAGAGCCACGGGCGACTTCACCAATCAATCTGTTATCTGTGGGAACCGTTCTCCAGCAGAGCACCTGGAATTGAATTTGTCATATTATGTACCACTGACTAATGTTTCAATTGAGTGTAATCTAATGGAATGGTTTTTAATGAAATTGTGTTAACGAAAAAATATCCACATTTGAAATAGAGCTGTTCAGTTTATAAATTTTATTTTGGGAGATGAATAACATAATCACATCCGAATTGGTAAAAAGTTGTTGGTGAATAATTAATTATCGTGGTGGGTATGTATATCCTGAAAGTTTTTGATTTAGTAGTGTATGAATAAAGGGATACAAAAGTAAGTATAATCTAGGTAGCTTTACGTACAGTAATAAATGGTACACCATCCATGACCATAACACCGCCATCATATCAATAACACCATGAATCAGGTAAACTACTTATGTAACTGTACAAGAGCAAAATTCGTAATTTACTGAAACAGAAATTAAGATATAATCCCAGATTCAACACATAAATCCTCGTCGCCTACACAGTTAATTAAACTGAGTTATTTATAGATGAGGCTAGCTAATAATATAGGTCAAAGGGTCAAGCAAGCCATAAAGGGTAAATAGACTCGCACTTCTATCTTTTGTTAGATATTTGAAATGATGAGTATTTCATTATTTAAGGCTTTACCACTAAAAATGAAACTCTTTGTTACACAATGAAATGTGATAACTGATTACCCATGCAAAAAGCTTATCCTTCATTTTCATTATGTATAGATCCTTTAAAAAGAAACACGATCATATTAACTGCCACTGAAATAACATTCTCAACTACGCATTTCATTTTTTGGAGAGAAATGAGAAAGTTGAGAGGATCATACATAATAAACGTCTGTTCTCCGGTGCTTCGTAAGTGTTAGCGAAGTACTCGTAATAATGATGGGAGAGTTGTGCTAATTCAAGTACAAACTGGAAAACATTTCTCGTTTGAATTTTCCCATAGACATGGAGCTTTCCATTAGTAGAGCCTGATCCAGAAGAGTTTCTGGAATACTTGAGTGGTAGTTCAGAGTTTCTACTCTATTCCTTTTACATCTGTAAATTCATCGTGAAGTTTAGCTATTCAAAAACAATGGAATCGTTAACTGGCATTAGAGAACCTGCGGTCCTTCTCCATATGTATACGACGACTTGGCCGAATTACGGGATTCGACTCGGCTGCACAAAACTCAACTTTCAAACTCAAGAGAAAGTATAAGTTAATTTGCTTTCAGTTTACTGGAGCAGGAAAACTCATGTACGATTTTGCCTAGTCTAGAAATACATTTTCCGGTTCCATATTAAAGTTAATGTAAGCACAGGAGCTAAAATATCGTTTATCTATATTCTACATAATATATCATGGACATAACTTGATATTCCTCATTTTTAGGTGTGCTGTCGTCTATATGGAAGCTTTCAAAGTTTTGTAATGCAGCTATCTATAATCTCATGGTGAATTCTATCAGGAAAAACTCCGGTTAAATGTTAAAGGGAAGTCAACGTCAAGTCAGGGAAAGTTATAACCGTAGGATAAGTTTAGGTCAAGTATTTCGGTGTTGGTTTAGTTTCTGCTTTCCACTTTCTCCCAACTATAATTTCATCATGGGAACAATCCTTCCGAGTATGCCAGCCAAGACAATTGGCCATTATATAACTGCTAAACTATTGTTGTTCCGCTGCTGTTACTTTTACTCTTATATACGTCACACACTCAGAGTTGCATCTGTATTCCATGACTTCTTGCATGTAACCAAAAGGATAAAGTACCTTTTATAATAAGCCACTCTCAGTCCCTATATCTTCATCTCTTGTATATCAACTCCCTTAACTCCTCACTATACATTTTAATAATAGGGCATCCTGACTATATGTACACAAACATCATCGATTCTTTATACTTCGATACTTTCTCCTATACTTCCATGTCATCACTTGAGTACCATACTACCGTAATAGTATGTTGGGCCATATTTCCCATACTGCTGATAGGCTCTTATATATTTTATATAGAAACTTTCGTAATGTAATATCTTATGTCCTGCTGCAACATAGACCACTATTCGAAAGCCATGTTGTTCACCACTGAAACTCAACCTATAGTCAGACAAGTCAGAAGAGGAGAGAAACGTTAGAAGAACCGATCCCTTTCTCATCCGCCTACAACTACGATCAGAGACCAACGAGCGACGATTCCAGATGTAAAGACACCATTACTAACCCATGTACTCTCCAGATTTACAGAATGCATTCCCCATGTAGTCTTTATAATACTTGTTTTCATTTACACTATAAAACATTTGGGCTTTTGGAATACAATTCTGCACTATTCCAATTTACTGGATTAGTGCAAAATAGTACTTTCACCTAAATCGGAAGGAAAAATTGACAATAAACTGTAATAACTGAGAAGGATGAAATAAAATTGCAAACGAATATTGTGCTAACGATTTGCATGTCTACGTGAATTTTTCTCAAATCCAAATGATAAACCCTTAACAAAATTTCAAATTGTCAATTTGACTCTTCAGGAGCTCCTTTCTGTAAATAGCGAAGTGTAAAATTGTGGATCTTTTCTTTCCACTGTCTATAGGGATGGACATTACATAAATATATCATCTGAAGAGTCTTCCATTTCCACTAGAAGTGAAATATGTGCTTTCTCCCGTTTCTATAATGCTTATTATCTGTTTGAGGATGCTCTGGTTTTCGCACTTTCATCGCTAGTTGCAAGCGTAGGCGTTTTTCTCTGTCGCTTATTATTAAGGCTTTGGTATTAATAGAAACCTCTATACTGACAGAAACAACTGAAGTTGGTCGGTTGACGTTGTTGGCCGGGTTCAATTCAGTTCATATCAGTTAATCCTGGTAGTTTCAGTTTCCCTTTCTTCTTTCATCCTTCAACTAGATTTCTTTTCCGGCCAATCTTGTCAGATGGTACACATAATATTATTCTAAGTCTGCTATGCTATTACTCTCTGCATTAAGAACTACAAAGAGAAAAGAGAGCACAGTAGGATTCCTAACGTATTATGCATAAAACACAAATGGTGAACGTGCCTTGAAGTCTTATTAGTGCTCATGCAGTTTCTTCAGAAGAATTGTTTTTCCAACAGACTATGAAATGAATACCCCTCATTTGGTTTTCAAATTAGAAAGCAAATATTTTGACAAATCGGTTTCGACCTCGTTAGTAGTAGTGGGACGACGGAGACACCGACACCCCCGCCATCTTGGATTCCGAACGCTCGGATACTCAGCGACATGGCTTGCGGCAGTTGACAGTGAAAAATGACTGCTAACTGCTACTATAATTTCGTTCTAAGTCATAATCACAATTTCTTTCGTCAATTTTTATTTGATGAAGCTGGCAACTTATTTTAAAGAACATACTAATAACCTCATTACTGATAACCAGTGCAATATAAAAATATACATAGCATTAGTTCTTTAGTATATTATGTATATGGACGATTCAGTGCAAAATCTATTCCCTGGGGTTTGGAAGTGTGAAAGTGCGAAGGGTGTTATTATCCCATGTCATTATTTATTCTAGTTGGGAACTATTAATAGACAGTAATAGGCTAATCCACTCCAGAATTAGTAATTTAATTTATTATTTCTGGGCAGGGAGTGGTTGCGCTGTAAAATGGATTTACGGCGGAGACTGAACAATACGCTATTTTGATGTGACCGATAAAAAGATAAGAGATCTGTATATACAGTAAAAGACACACCCGCCGACAGGGAAACGAGCTCTTAAACATTTTATAGGCAGGAGAATCAATAATGCCAACGAATGGTACATAACTACAATAACAGGAAAGGGGAAAGAAGGATGCTTGAAAGAAACAGATTCTATTCTTAACCTACGATAACTTCGGCTTCAATTTCTCTATGCTATGAAGCCGATTTTCGGAGAAGAGTGAAAGCTTTCACTCCATTTCCATCACTATTCCGGACTTTTACCACATATACAAATTCCTGAGTGAGAAGAAAACATGAAGGACACATCTTCAGGATAAAATCCTTCTAAATAATAAACCTCTTTGAGATAGGAGAAAGACTGACGTGCTTCATAGACATTTTAACTGAGCAAGGCGAGATAGAATCACGTAAGTAGCAGATACACGAACGTTGACTCCAAAGTTTTCAGCTACTCTGACTGACAATGAGCAATAATGGAGTGGAAAATTCCAAAGAGCTTTCATCGGGGACAAGCTTTCGATTCATGAAACCTTTTCTTAGTAGATGGATACTAAAGAAATGCATTTTTATTCCACATCATGTCGAAATTCTTTTTCTGTTAAAAGCTTATTAGGTACATTTTCATTTTATAATATCTCACATATCTCAACACATTTTCCTTTTCTCAGATTATCCCCAATTCACTATTGTTTTTTTGGAAGAAATAGTATACAAGGGAAAGCAAACCTACGAACAGTAGTTAATTGCATTTGTTTTCAATTTCCCAACAATAACTATTAGTTTTTCTTTGAAATTATAATGTGATTTTCTTCTTGCCTAGCAAACTTCTTAGTTTATTTTACGGAACATTTATCAACATCTTTATGGTGGATAGCCTTTTTCTTTAAACCTTTTTCCTCAGGCTTTTTTGCAGAGTTTCTTTGTAAATACCAGTCTAATAAACTTCTTATAAACTCTCAGCTCTAACTTAGGAGAACTATGCTTGAATGAATGCAAGATACTCTTTATTTTCTTACTAAAACATGATGAAAAATTACTTACTTTGAGATCACATTCCCTTGTGAGTTCAGCGAAAAGACCCTCGCTCTCTTCATGGTGAGTTTTATCCATAAAGAATATTCCTGTAGCATAACGACCAACTTCCGGAAGTGTAACTCCTTGCTGCTCCCTAAAATAACATCAATTGCAGATATCATAAATATTACTTTTCAAAAAATTCTTCGATTCTTCGATCTTTTGTTGTTTTCATATCCTAAATAAATTGATACATTTAATGAACTACAACATTAGCAAGGATGTGTCTTAGGTATCTATCTAAGTTATGGATTTTGTCACTGAAAATGTAATTTCAGGAGTGAAATTTCAAGTTTCAAGTTTCAGGAGCCTTTCCGTGACAGTAAAAGAATGTGATACCCTAATTACTACACGCAATAAATATATGCCCCATTCCCAATACAAAAACTACCTCTCTAGCCATAGGTTTGTGTCGTTTTGAAATCCGGACCGGAGTGTTAGGTTTGATATTAAAATGACAGGACATGGTAGAAGGGTAAGGGCATGCGTTGTAAAAGTATCTGGATAAAATGTCAATTGGTTGTTAGGATCTAGGTTTATTACGGCCAAATAAGCAGAAGATTGAAGATTAGCAATGCTTTCACCATTGCAAACTGAAGTGTGAGTTTTCTCTAGGGACTAATAAGCTATTAACTCGATTCATCGTGCCATATCGCATCAACTCGAGGCAACCATCTGCATAATTTGTGAAGGCCTACAGGAATTCAATCTCATAGCACACATGATTTCATAGATAGCAAGTGGTAGAGCACAATTGATTGTTATCACAGGTCATTTGTATTTATTTTATGTACTTTAGCCTCTCTAAATATTATCCTTCTCCTCGTTTGGATAGCAAATTAGGGTAGATTGTGGTGTGTGATTAATTAAAATATGCATTATGGAACATGTCAATCGTCTGATTATGCCCTTGATCCTTGATTCGATACACAGATAGTGTGTGAACAGTAGGAGACGCCAAACCTGTCATATCATTCGTTGCTCGTAGACCCTTTTTTATAACATCCTTGTGTGATTTTCATTCTAATATGGATTTTCTAATTAGCAGTGGGAACATAAAAGATTTTATGTTCCTATTAATATACTTCTATTATCCTTGCATAAAACCAGTATTTTTATTCCAAGACGCGTTTATAAGATTTTCTTACTTGAGTAACTTCTCGTAGAATGCATGGGGAATCGCACTCAAAACTCCAGCCCCGTCTCCGGTGTCGTTATCACATCCACAGGCTCCTCGGTGAACCATCCTGGAAGCGAGAGTCTCCGCATCTCGCAATATCTGCAAAACCAATTACAATTTCATTTGATGAAGCAAAATAAATATTCAACTTGGATGGATCATTATAGTGGAGTTTTTATGGCTACAAATACCACTCAAAAGTACTACGTTGTAGTGTATTGGTGTGTTGGAAGAGACAGCTTAATTAAGTCATGAGTTCATTCTGTATGTACATAATGAAGCAACATAGTAGAAATATAATGACAATTCGGTTATCATCGAAACATCTCTCGCAGCATGATTGTGATACGTAGGCATTACTATAATTTGCCATGCAAAAAAGTTTGCAAAGAACTTTTGGTTATCTCTACTCTATTTGTCTGGCTGTCATTGCCAGGTCTCTAATGAACTTACGTTTTGATTTTGTTTCCCTTAGGATTTACTAACCAACTGAAGAAAACGAATGAAATATTGCGGGGATATGTTTACTAAGCGAAAACAGATAAATGAAAACACGGATCCTTTGTGCTTAGACACAGATATCCATCATTGTTATTATGTTGCTACAGATTGCGTTATCTGATAAGACTTATTACATATTGACATTATACTTTCAGGGTTATCTTTCAAAATGTAGCAAAAGAAAAACTATAAGTGTGATAGTCTGAATAAGTGATGACGTGCTGGCTTGGAATTGTAAATCCTCTGTACAATATGCCCATAAAAATGAAGTAAATTATGACTTCCTACGGGTTAAAAAACAATAAACATATTTTTGTGAGTACTTTGGTAATACAATCTAGGCCATACATTGTATTGTTCATTTATTTAAAGCTAGTGAATATGTAATGAAAATACATGCCGATTGAGTATGGCTGAAAACCAAAAATTACTCAGTCAACGACCATAGATAGCCTAAAAATTATTATCTATTGTCCAAGTACCTATAGTTGAAAAGCTAATGTACTTTATATTTAATTACTACTGACTGTAAGTTAAAATCGTTAACTTTCAGGTTCATGTAAACAAAAAGATGTCTACACTGAACGAGACGTCAACCTTTGCGGTTTGTTCAAAGACAATGGTTGAATCATTGAATCTATCTCAAAAACCCAGATTATTCCTTACATTGCTTTTTGATGGTATCTTGGATTTACGTCTTAAGATTATAAATGTCATGCCTAACTTGTCAGAACAATGTTGACTTGACCCATAATAATTAGTTATGATCTTGTAAAAATGATTATTTTCAAACTGCACTTTTATGCTTGTTTTGCGTTTCTTTATGTTTACGTTTATCCAACAAATGTCAAAGCATGTAGCTCGAGTTGTGACAAACTTATCAATTAGAAACTTGCTTATGATCACTATTTTGTATTTGCAACCTTTGCTACAATGTTTTACTAGATAACACAGACAGCTAAGATAACATTTATTTCTAAGTACATGGCCACAGCACAAGTCGTCAATTAGAGCTACACGGAAGAAAATATAAAAGCAGACTTAGGTAACCTACCATTGAAAATATCGATGGTCTATCTGAAGTTTGTTGACCAATGACCAGGTTTAAGTACATCTTTCGGTTAGTTCTATGCAATTTGATTGTGCAACGAGAGAATAATGGAGATTGGGACTAATATGCTTATATTCTAGAAGCCTTAATGGTTTATGCCATTAAAATTTAGCTATCCTATCGCAGTATCCTTAATTACTAGAAACTTATTCCTAGAAACAACATCATTGATTGCAAGAAATGCCTACACTTCAGAATCTTTTGTGATATATATTTACAACGAAAGCTTGCAATAATATTTTCCTACTGTAGAAACCTCTGCTTTTAATTAATTAAACCTAGAATTTTCTCTTTACAAATTATATAATAGGTTTTTCTATGAAAGGACATTTGGGAGCCAAATTATTTGAAACTCAAATAATCATCGGTCTTCTTGATATTTATTATCTTATCTGAACTGAAACGAAACACTACAATTAGAGGAAAATGCCTGTGATTCAAATTCAGTGATTAAAATATTCCAACTTGTAGTACATTAAAAATTAATGTTTCCTTTCACGTTTACTCTACACTTCAAATCAAATCACATGGCACCACGATGAAGTGTAAGATCGAAGTAAAGTGTCCCTTTTCCATGCAAGCTTGCATTTTGTCCCACTTTATTATTAGTAGGTGTAGGTACCTATAAAATTGGTTAACAACCCAGCTATTGCCAAATAAATCTTTCTCCTGAATTTTGAATCTAAGGAAAGGTCCTATAATATTCCTTGTTTGATCTGACTACCACTTCCCATACGCTAATGATTCATGAGACAATAAAAAAACATACTACAAGATACATTATTTCATAAATAATAGAGCTGCTATAAAAGCTGTATAAGTTTTACTGGAAGTATAACGCAATTTATGTGTGCCAGTCAGGTCACGTTCCATAAGTCCACCCAAGCCAATGGTGAAAGAGCTATAATCTTCCAAAGTATATCTTTCAAGGAATAAAACTTACTACAGACAGGATTGTAAATGATGTAGATATAGATACTAAAGGAAAAGAGAGATGTGGGTCGAAAATCTAATTTCTACATTCTAGGTACTAATCTTTTCTGGGGTGTTCCGCGTATTTCTATTCAAAATATTATGCTGACGTTCCATTGCGTTAACTTGATGACAGTGATTGTGTTAGTCATTTTGAAAAAGGGACAGACATAACACGATCAAGAATATACTCCAGGAACATGAAAATTATATTAAGAATCATTTTAGCCTTCTTTTCAACTTTAATATCTCAAAGGCAGAATTCGTCTCTATCTCCCCGATGTTATAGCACAAAATGCTTTCCTAGCTTTTCCATTATTAAAGATAGGTAGTTTGTTCTAATATTTCAACCTCACCCTGTCAAGCCTAACCATAAGACGAATGACTTCCACATTTCCTGTTTTCTCTCGTGGTATAGTGTCAGTGTCATGTCTTTATGTCTTGCGGAAAGGAGAAAACTACATTAGGGACTCGGTGTCTCTCATGCCCTTACAAAGATATCTCTTTAGAACAGCCCACGCAATGAAAGAGTCTTAAGAACTGGACTGACACTATAACTTAGTACACAAGAACTAACATTTTATTCTACTGTGATAGCATTTCAACAATTTCTACCTCTATACACAAGAGATGTTTGTCCACCTCCAAAGAATTATTTCCCTTGCCACACAATAGTCTTAACAAATGTATAGGTAGATAAAAGAAGTTGCCAGAAATGTTTCATGCTTGTTACATCAATACACATTTATTGGGATCTAGACACATTTGTAATGACTGAAGTCTTCATGACAAGAATATTGATCACAGGCATCTTATTGTAGAGCTACATCTTTATTGTCTTTTACATACTCCTATGCGATATTACCTTGCAATAAGATATACTCGTCAATACTTGACTTACAAAATAGATTTGTTTCACAGTTTCTAAATGGTGGCTGTAGAAAACCAATGCTTGTAAAACGATATAACATAGCACAACCCAGCTTGTCAATATAGTATAGTCTCAAATTACGTTTTTGTCTCGATATATATTAACGAGCCCGTTCACCCAAAGTTACCCGTCAATAAATGAGAAAGACAATGTGGCCACGGCCACACAAAATAAATCTAGCCTGATTGACTGGATA
>JABASH010000631.1:0-36494 GCA_019776445.1 Tomocerus maximus | reverse complement strand
TGTGCAATACAATGTTAGTATTGAATTGCTTATAAAGGTCGTATTTTACAGCGGTAATTAGTGCTCCTACCGATATGTGAATTTTGTTGAGTCTTCTAAACTTCTACTGTCTGTGCAATTGGTTTGTTTGTACAAAGTATAGTAAGTATAAGAGGGACATTTATGTCTGTCGAAACAATATGGTAATATACATATAGAAACCACACCAAGATTGAGCAAGATAAGTAAGTCGACTCCATTTGTAGTTTAGGTTGGCTCAACTCACTGATCGTGAATGCCTTAGATGAGTGTAGTGTAGTCAGTGTAGTAAACAGATAGTAAATTTTCGAATGGAACATTCCGTCTGTCTTAAGCAATTGTATTTAGAGCTTTCTTCTTCATTTAACGATCCTCTTTTCTTTGTTGACCTGACTTGAATATCTTTAAGTTGACAATGAATAAAATCAACATCTAGGTTCTGAATTCAACTTCATTCAATTTTCTACTGAGTGCTGCAAGACCTACTGAGTACACATTACAGAATACAAAGTACAACCTACACTTCATTGTAAGACTNCACATTACAGAATACAAAGTACAACCTACACTTCATTGTAAGACTATCTCTTCCTTGAGCATTGCTATTCACTCACACTGAGCTTATATCTCTAGTGATGTCATCCTCATTCTAAAATCTTCGGTTGGCTTTCTGTTTCTGTACTTACATTATACATTAGTGGCATTATCATACTGTAAGACGAACGGAAGAACAAGGTAAAATAAATGATATAAATATAAATACGAGTTAAACAGCTATAAGGACAACTATACACACACCCATATTTATATAATAGAAGTAGAGTGTAGAGTATAGACGCGTTTATTTAAATTGCTGTTATCTGTAAGCACAGTTCCATTGATAAGGCATAGAAATTCCAATTACTGCGTACCATCCCAAATTCCAACCTCAGTATTCTCTTTTTCATTCTGTGAATTCCTGTCTTACTACACTTTGATCAAATTCAATTTAGAACATTGTTTCAGACTCCAGTAACACTCATGCTATGAATGGATATTAATGCCCCGTAGTTAGCACAGAGTGTAAGACACTTAATGGGAAGTGAATTATGGTAGAATATGCATTTTACGTAGAAAGGTAGGTACATCCTTATTGCATTACCATGCATTACTTTAACAATTGTAGGATAGCTCACAATGGCCCAAAACAGACATTTGCGTGCGTCATGCAAAATCAACTGGATATAAATACTTTGCATAGTCACTAGACCTTCATTAAAATGCAATTGATGGTTTAAGTACACAAATACTAACATGTCAACTTAAGCATACATTGTTGACATTTATTGCAATTACACAATATACTAAAAACTACATTTGTTAACTATACAGTTTATATACACTTACTATTTCACTTCTGTAAATAAATATCTTATAAATAGTATACATATAGCAATAGGCTAGTATAGCTACTTAATTTGTGTATTACTCCTAAGTATAGTTCTTCTCTTTAATTTTGTCCTCATCTATCAAAGATAAAAACTTGGCTCTAGTAAGATAATTATTTGCATATAACCTATGTTAGTATGTAGCCGTACTATTTTCGCACATAAAATACTAGACATTTCATTTCAGGACAGGATACACAACAAAATTTAATTCAAGTCGACTATGCTGAATGTAGTGTGCGTACCATTACCTTGGCTCTGCATCAACAAAACTGAATTAAAGCATACTGACTGACTGAAACACTTATAAATTGAAGTAATATGAGACTGGGACGTAGGGAAATCGACTAAACTTTCATGTCTAGCAATCAAATCAATGCAAGTCCTTAGATTTGGATTCGGTGTAATATAAGCTCGTGGGGTTTAACTTCGTTTCACATCCTCTTGCTTCTTCTATAGCTACTTCTATCGCGACAGAAAGGAATTTATTTAAGACTTTCCTTCAGGCACACTAAATCAACAGTTTTTGCTTACTTACTTATAGTTTACAACTCGGAGAGGCGTTCTTCTCCGATCCTGTGTGACTCTTTCAGTTTCAGTCACCTTAGTATTACCCACTCCATTTGATTTTCGGAATGCTGACTTACTCAATATAATCCTAAGTAACGTAGGCTTCCTTTTCTAGTTTATACTTACTACAACCAATGTCGTGAAACGAATCCTATAGTTCTTGACACATATGCTATTTACAGTCATTCGCACTGACACTTTGCTTTATGGATCGCTTTCTTAACACTTTTTTTATTATTTATTTCATTGTTTTTACATTGCATGACCACACCTCTTGATCAATTCATGTGATTAATTCCATCACTTTCCTAGTTTCTTTACGCGATCTAAATAACGTTAAAATATTTTGGAATGCAAAAAATTCGATTCGCATTCCTTCACTATATGATATCATTCTAAAGAATCTAATGCTAATTAATTAATTATATGCCAAAACCTGGGACATGTACACATATAAATGTATATTCTCTTTGTTCTATATTGTTACAAATTAGATAAAACAGTGCTTTACCAACAATACTATTATCATAATATATGATTAGGCCATATACCTGAATTTGTGACTTTTGCGCTACCATCATAGGCTAGTTAGAGCTTAACCCATAAAGTAATAACATATATTAAAATTAAATCTCAGCATTTTCCATTCATACATTCAAAGCACCTACTATTTTACTCTTAATGTAAGAGTGAGTAGGAACATTACAGATTACAGATAAATATACCAATCTATATAATAATTGATAAGGACAGTATCTCTGTAGATGTGGTATTTACATGTTTATAAGTATTACATAACATATTGAAAATTGAATGAATTTACAATTGGTTCGCAACACTTGGTCGAATCTAAACGTGCTATTTGACATGCAATCAAATGTTTTTGTAAAAATAAGTTAATACTTCGGTTCGCAAATAATAAAGCAAACAAAAACATAAAATGCATTTATAATATGTACAATATACCTACGTTAATATCAGGATTCGTGGAAAATTAAGTTCACTCATACGTACGTACTATAGGTACTAGTATAGTAGGTGTGCCAAGCATTTTCAATTAATCTTGAATGAACCATAACCCTTCCTATAGTTGCATTAATGATTGTGACATTTTTGCTAATAATTTATACAAACACTCCAGAAGGATTACGTTTAATTGTACCGTATAATATGATGTAATAATATGGTTATCTTGATCATACTTCATATTCGTCCTAAATTGCATTGAACTGGAATGAATGACAATAACTACTCTGTCAAAGTGATCCGGTTGCATTCGTGCACCGAAACTCATACCCTTATCTATAAACAACAAGGTATGTAGAGTGTTCAATAATTATATTCCTAGTAAACAGTATTTTGAGTAATAAATACTTGTCTAAGGCTATAATACATAAGTATGAAATTCGACTTTAATAGGCCACATTTAATATTGGTTTTGACAGAGAATTATTTTCTGTTTTTCACGCAAAGCTATATTAATTTACTACAAAATAAGGTTTCAGATTTATTTATAGTCCCTTTTCATTTTGACAAAAGATTGAATTTTCTGCGCATATTTTTAAGAGTGCAATGGATGATTCAAATATTCAATGTGTAGACCTTTCTTATAAGTTCTCCACTTGCTTTTCCTTTTGTAAATTATATTTTTAAATGTTTATGATTTATAGCTTCTTAACCTGCATATTGAGAGTATTTATATACCACCTATCACATCGTGTACTCCAAAGAGACTTTAATACAATATGGACACAATCATCTGCCCTAGTTTGGTCAAATGTCAGAGTCAAAGTCAAACAGGCGTTTTAATGTTTATTCTTTTTATTGTGATTATTAGCAGATAACAATTGTAATGTAGTCGTGTCCGTGTCCTTCCATTCCCTACCTCATTAATGACCTTGAACAGTGTAATAACGCATCTCGCTGCATCCCACTATATCTATTTATGATTGTGCAAAATAATATTGTGCACGTGTACTCGTGTACACCCAAACGTCTGTTCCCAATTTAAAAATGCTTAAACTCCCCTTTAAAATGCTAATATTGCAATGATATGGACCTAATGACTAATTAGAAAATCCATACTCTCTAATGCAATTAACCTTGAAGTTAGAACACTGTTCTTTGCCAAGAAATTGTTCAGTTTGGTTGGATCAACTGTCTCCAACACTCAAATAAACTTACCTAGATGAGATAATCGAAAATTTGTTCATTTCGTGCCCTAATAACCAAAAAAAGATCCTTCTGAATCTTGTGATCTGCCCCACTACCCATTAAATAATATATATTGTCAGAGGAAGCATGAAATTTATTATGATGATAAGGAATATCCACCTACTTCTTGTAGTAAGTAATTGGACTTCGTGATCCTTAATGTCAACCATCCGAAGAATCCATTCCAGAATATCTGGATTCCTATTTGTGTCGACACGGTGTGTCATTTACAAATACAAAAATATTGTGTCAAGTCGTAAAGCATAGAATTGTATGCATTGGGTTAGTCCTAGTTTTGTGCTGTATGAGGATGCATTGTTTGAATTAGCCATCTCCCCTCTGTGTGCATAGATAGGGAAGATTTCATGAAATGGAAATGTGAATTGAAGACAGAGAGAACAAGTTGGTTCATATGTATGTAAATAATTTCGATGGAGGATTGAGATCTGGAAAATTGGCAAAGTTCCGAACAGTTACATTTACATCACATCACACTGAACAGTCAACAACTTGAGTGGAGTAGTTGACTCTTTGGAGCGTAAAAGATGCAGAGAACCAAGTGTTGAATGTCACCGTGGAAATTGACGTGTTGTTCGGGAAAAGGATAACTCAACCCAAACTACTATGTTCGTGAAGGAGAGAGAGTCAAGTTGGGACAGAACTAACTTGGCTTACTTAAGTTAAGTAACTAGTAGCTAAGGACGTTTCACTGGCTTGCTTCGCTTCACCATTCAATTGCACATGCTTCAAAAACTTTCTGTAAGAAAACTATTATAATTGGCCTGCCCTGCTGCCTTGTCACTGTATTCAGCTTCATTCATTCATTAAAGACTACAAAGGGAAATCTAATATGCTGTAAACTCAACTAAAGTCAAGTCAGAACTCAGGACCTTCTTTCCAATCTACCCGAACATACCCAAGTACAACTTTGTAAAGAGACCAGTAATGAAATAGTTATTATATTACATAATTAGGTATCATAATAATATAGACTAAAGATAGCAGTTTAGCTGTTGCAATATCCTGGCTGTATGTTTTAGTTAATGATTACAACTCAAATTCAATAGTTGAAATAGGAACTTGTGTATTTATATGACACACGAACAACTTTTGTATCGTTGCTCTGTACAGCAATTTACGAGCTGTTGGTATTCATTACATAGACATGCAGCCCATGCAGGCTGGAGTACAAAGTACAAACGTATCTATTTGCTCTCAATGCACAATGTACTAATCTAATATTAATAGTAAGTGGGAAAGAGCTCTTGGCTTCACTCTAGTTATTAAAACTTCCAAAGTCAAAGTACATTTCATCTTCAAAGGAAACTCGAAACTGAGTCGCTTTTCTCAAGTTATCTACAAACTTTCAACGAAACTAATATGATATTCCAGGTACCTACTAATAATTGTGTGCAAAATGTTCAAATTATTCAAATCAAACGAACCCAACAAAAGCCAAGTCAAAGGTTCTCTTAACTAACAGCAAGGCACCTTTTCACAGTTTGATGAAAAACATTTTCTAAAACAAAATTGCTTGCACTACTTTTGAACTCCAAGCACCCAAGTACATCCACAACAATTTTTTACATTTCAGCAAATACGATGAATAAAATGACATACATACAAAATCTATTTAATATGCAAGCTACGATGAACTCTCAAAGTTTACGCCTAATAAAGCAAAACTGCTTCTGACAATCTACAATTTCTCAAACACAGGTAGACATCAGAAAGAATCTTTAGAAAATTAGCCATACTTATCTTTTGTAAAACACTACGATTCAAACTTCCAATGCTTATTCTACACAATATCTTCATGCACACCTACGTAGCTAAAATCCTGTGCAAATATTCCAGGTAATTGGCCTAAACAATTGTTTCATGCAGATTTGCTAAACAAATCATGATTTTCTAAGAAAAAATTCAAAGAAATACCATTTTTATCATATTTACTTCTGATGATTTGGGCCTTACTTGCCTTATACATATTGCATGATCTACAGCGTAACTAAACTAGGAAGAATTTTATCAAAATTAGTTGTATTTGTTTGAGTTTCACCCAAGGACATACCTGTTTTCAGCGTAGATTCGTTATTCAAGGAACAACGGCAAAAGAAAATCCGTCACTGTAAGTTGTTGCGAATATCCTGTTTCGCAACAGCAAAATAAAGTCATAAATTAAAGTTTGAATTGAGTTCACTTTAGAGAAATTGGTTCAATTCAACTTGATAATTTCGGCAAACAATTAAAGGAAACACTGTAGTCTGTTAGCCGTGTTAACACATAAATTCACAATGGGGTCCGTGTAAAATATCGGATTTGGTTGTACCTACAACGTTAGGTTAAACAAAGCCACAATAGTTTCGTTGATTGTTATAAATAATGATGTAGTAAAAGCTCGTTACAATTGTATCGCGTATTCGAGATAAAATCCATCGAACCGAACCTTGTATGGTATTGTATAACAATATTATATGTAGTACACTTACACTGTATATATGAATGGTGATTGAGAAGTTATCTATGTGGTATGTACTAAGACTGGATTTTGTCTCACTTCCTTAGAGAAAAATAATAAATGAAACCAAGTCAGTGAAACGAGTGGTACGTATCGTAGTAGTAAGTCATTGACAGACTCGACAAGTTTCCGACAACGTTCAGTTCAACCGACTGGGCAATTTTCCAGAAAATGTATCAAATGCTGAAGACATGCAAACTGAAAATGATTTCAATTGAATCTAAACGGATGCACAACTGACACTTCATAAAGTATAGTCTTATAATAGAATCAGTTTAGACGGAATTGCAAACACACTGGAAAATCAGTACTTGTGGGAGAGAACAAAGGAAATTGATTTTCCAACTCTATTATTTGAATTTTCACTTTTCTTGGTTTTCACAATGTTTTCCTCAGATGCACAACACAGGAGAGCACAAAGGGATTGAATTCAGTTTGACAAAATGTGTGATTCACTAGTAAAAGTGCAAAAATAAAATCTTGTTGTTGCACCTAGAGTGTTGTGTGTAAAATAAGACAGCTAATGCACTTATGTCACTAACGCTTAGGCAAACAAACGGAAATATCTTCTTTTCTTACTTTGCTTTCACTGACATGACATGACAGAGTATAAAGGGATGTTGACTGTCGGGCGTCTGGAACTCAACTGACTGGCTCTACGTGACTTTGACTAGTCCGACGAGTAACTGCAAGGCAGGCCAAGCCAAACCAGCAGCAGCAGCATAAGCTTGAATTGCATTTCTTCAGCTTTGCTTTTCCTCGGCTCCTCTTCAACTACACTATATCCTATGCAGTATAGTGTCTACTACAATTTAGTATTACTTTGCTCTGCCTGCACACGAAAGTGAACCGGAGTTGCTCATTGTGTGTGATGTGAATGTGACTACATAAACTCAACTCTTGCTACTCTCGTACTTACCGCTAGTAATCTAATGTATGTATGCTCTATAGATTTACCTTACGAATCTTAGTCCTATATTATGTTGCAAGTTGGTATGCCTATACTTAAACCTGTCATAGATAAGCTAACAATAAGCAACAACGTAAATACATACATTTACGGACTAGTCAATAGAAGTTACACACAAAACATATCATTATTATTATTATACTACTAGGAGTACGTAGCACAATCTGCTATTCTATACGAAACGTACTTCAAACAACTACTATAAGTGCAAGTGAGTTCAATTTAGTTGATTCGAGTGTTTTCCCCGTTTCTTTGACAGACGTTACATTACATAGTAGCTACTATGAAGTAGCACAATAAGTATACAGTATACTGAGCTGGAGTATTACTCAATGCAGAGGTAAGGTAGAAATGTATGTAGTGTCTTAACTAACATTGTAGTGATTTTGTTAAATTCTTTTCAACTGAACTAATGTGATGGGAGTATGAGCAAGGTATGCTACTTATTTTCGTATAGGGAAGGAGTAGTGTTAGGTAGTAAAGTAGTTGCAAGTGCTTAAGTTAACTTGTTCCAATCCAAAATCACAATAAGTATTATGTGTTAGCTTTACGGACAAGTATGTGATGTGGTTTCCTTTGGTTTGACTCTGTTTTGTACACCTGCATAAAAGTACAGATAGGAATGCAGGTAACGACTCCTAAATCCAATCCACCACTCACTCCACGGTGTAACATAATCATTAGATTGAATTTCACAGATGTTGACTTGTATTCATCCTATAAGTACTTGGCTTAGTATTCCTCCACATGAACATGTGTGAAACGAACTTGTACATTAAGTATAACTTATTTTATAGTAAGATGACAAAGAATATCGTAAAATAATGTGATGTCCAAACAGGTAGTCACGCATGTACTGTGTATTTTGTTGAAGGGAACGTAAATTCATTCGACTTGGCTGAACTTGCTTGAGTGTGCACACAGTTTTTATATGTATTACCTATCATAGATATTATTCCATTGAATATATAATCGTAATGTTGCAAGTGCAACTCAAAGGGGAGTTTATTCTTTAGTAACACAATATTACAAGACCATTCCTTGGCTTGTTATACTTCCATATGTAATATGGCATGTGTTGTGTACACATGTGTTTGACTGGAATTTACTACTCGACCAAAAACTCACAGACACGGCCAAGTGAGACCAGGCCACCCTTCTTTCTTCTTTTCTTACGAGGACTATCGTATTATTACAAGTCAGAAAGAAACGAAGAGGAGTAGCAGTGTAAAAGTGAAAGATGAAATAGGGTTGAGCTGATGGATTATATCTAAGAGATGAGACATTTTCAGTTGGGAGATAGGGAACTATATCATGTCTAAATAGTTTAAGTGTATGTATAACATGTGAGGTATGTTACGTATTAGTGAGTAGCAAATACTAGCAAATGGGTACCTTATCCTAGTTACTTTTCTTTGTTGTGATTTTGGTTTAGGGTTGGAGCAGTGATTTTTTGTCGCAATCATCACAGCGCAAAGCATGTAGGTATACAGACCAGAAGAGATTGAGGAGTGAAATAAAATATAATTGTATAAAAAACAGAAATATATATCCCATATTATATACGGTCCGAGTGCAGATATTGGAGTAGCAATAAGAAGTCTGTACTCAGAACCAGAGTCAAAGTGTGGTGTGTGTAGTGAAGTGAGTAGAGTAACCTTGACAAAGTACATCGCTATCTAAATGGGTTTTGTGATGTGCATGTGATGGGATGTTATATAAATGATAGTGTATCGTAGATATAGACATACCATTACTAAAATTATAGCTGAGGATGTGCATATCTGTAGATACAGTCTTTCTTATAGGACGGTATGCACAGGAATTAATAATGGAAGGACGTACAAAGGTAGGTATTTCAGTAATGCTTTCGTTTGTGCATCAATGCTACTATCAGGAGAGGCAAACAGGCAAGAAGTATGCACATGTCTGTACCTGTCCTGACTTTGTACAAATACCCTACTCAGACTACTCACCTGTAAATGGTGCATGCATGTACAGTGCAACTCATTGTGTTTCAAGCATTGTTCAGCGTATACTTATCATTAGACCTAAACTCCCTACCTGCTTATTCACAATCCATTTTATTCGAAAGCATGTTGATTCCAGTGACACTTTATAAATAGTACATAATGTCCATTCACTACAACAACGACAGGGTTGTCTGCCTTCCCTACTATAAAATTCTTCACCAAGCTGGTAATTTTCAACTCTTTACGCATCGTCATGATAGTAGACTATAGCTACCTATACGAGTAATCTTACACTTACACGATAGTTCACTTTACCGCTTGCATAGTAAATAGTGGACTGATTGTTAAATACATAATACCTATACGCGTTCTAAATTGATACCTTTATGCAACTCAATAGACACGATATCGAAGTCAAAGGAATATCTTATATAATTTAGATACCCAAAATATCCGTGTAGTAACTGCTTAAATTGACATCACACAGCCCCAAAAATATGCTTGTGATAATAATATCCCTGAAAAGTTAGCCTGTTGGAAAAATAAACGAAAGTTCAGTGTGTGTACTAATATGATGCATTTGCACAAGTCAACACTACAAAGACAGAGACATTGCTTTGTACATTCACTTTGAAACATTGGACTTGTCTTCCCTTGCCTTCTGCGTATATACTCTCTGGAAGAAAATAAACATAAACGGGACACAGAGGGCTTTTAGCTCTTTTAAATAATATAACACCCTGAAGAATACATTACGCACATGTAAAGCCATCAACGAAGTTACGTTTAACGTACGTTACAAAATACACCTACGAACACATTGTACTACTTGCGATGAAACAGAATGTCTGCTGTGTATGTCGAAGGATAAGCTACCTAATTTTACTCCTTTGTTAGTCGTAAAAGTTCGTTAAGATTGTTAAGACTTTATAAGCTCCGTACTATAGAACATATAGATGACTTTGGCCAAGGGCGACTCATGTCTTATCCCTTTAAGGCTCATCTTACTTATGATGATCCTTTTCTTTTTTAGCATCTCACACTCTCCCCTTTCAATTTCAATTTCCACCGTGTCTGATAAAGAATTTCTCCCACTTCATACAATGAAATTCCTTTATGGACATTCGATACCCAAACCTATGCAGATATTATAGACATGTTACATTCAAAGGTACAATATTAAGAAACATTTACTGTGTAGGTTTGTCTTGAATTGAAAGACCTGGGAAAATAAAAGATGTAAGTATTTATGATGCTATAATGGTATACACTATAGTAAAAGAAATATTCACAGGAACTCTATAGATGTTTTAATGTATAGTGTCATATTACAAACTACGAATGTCATTATTCTTCTGAATAGGATAGTTTGTTTTGTATGTTACATATGGGCTATCCATACACAGTTATTATATAATAGCATAGCATGACGGTACTTTTTCAAGATTGATTTTCACTCTCTACGTACTTTGACTTTGTATGGTTTTGTATGTAACGATTCATATTTAGATTCTCCGTACTGTCAATTCAATATTAATGGAAAACGAAGAAATCCACTTTGGTTAGCCTCAGATTGGAGCAAAGTGTCACTGAAGTTGAATAATACATTTGACAATAAGTATTATTATCGTAAACTTTATCCCTATCGCCTACCTGCACAGTAAAGTTTCTATAGTTTACGTAAGACCCTTTTTCTGGAAAATACAATATATATAGTATTATATCGGTGAAGAGGAGGAGAAATGTCTCAGAGTTGAGTTGACTTCTTACGACAGAGGTACCTTAAGAGAATACTATAGTTGATGTAACAATGCCCTAGTACTACACGTACCTTTTACAGGCACTACCTACAAGACAGGAGAAAAGAATACAACAACAAAACCACACTTGAAAAAGAAAATAGGCTTTACAATTAGGTTTCTAGTGTGTTTTTTCTATGGTGGAGTATATGTAGTTGAGTTCATTTCATTTTATGTTAAGGGAATACAAAAGAATGGAACCTCTTCCCAGTCAGTCAGTCTTCTCCACAAAAGATCACATCGCATCACACCAGACAGAAAGGAAAATGGGAAAAAATTACCTGCCTTACCCAGTACCTGTTATAGTATACTATTACACCTACCCTCATTACATTATAGACAGATTAGATACATATTGGAAAGAACAGAAAGGTTTTCAAAAGAAAAATAAACCTAGACAAGATAGAACAAAAATCATCCAAGAATCACTTCTTATCTTTAAAAAACTATGGGAAAGAATCACAAATCTAATGGTGATCTCTAAGCGATGTGTCTACTATGGTATAACTATGTAGCAAATAATAGATCAGTAAATGTCCTAGTAAATGTTAGATTTCCTTGAACATGTTATACTTTAAAATGGTAGTGTTCACCTAAAAAGTATATACTACTGTACATTGATGACTTCTACATGAGTATGATTACACATAATTAGGTAAGCATAGTCTGGATATACATTAACATACCTATTTATTTACAAAGAAAATAAGCCGTATTATAGCAACCATTTAAGTAAGTAGATATTTCTTCGGCCAAAAACATCATTAAAAATTGTGAATTTTTACTAAAGGTATACAATCTAAAGTGAATTCTGACAAGGTATATGTAGTAAATAATGTAATATTATGTAATCATAATCTGTGTATGTAATCAATTGAAAGAACCTTAGCTTTGTACACCTGCTTTCGATTTACTACCAACAAAGCAGAAAATAGACAAGTGTTAAAATAAAGGTAGATCAGGTAGTTCTGTTGCAGTAGTAAAAAATAAAGATCATTATATTACAAACAGATAGCAACACACTTTTATATACTCACTGGTATACATGTTTATTTTTTTCGTGATCCCAAAACTGACAATGAGTGAGTGTACTTAGATATCTGATCTTACTCCACATCTACTGTGTGCTACAGTAAAAATAGCAACAAAACATATGATTCTAAAATCTTTCTTTGTTAAGACATTTAGTGCCTTATCTTAATGCATGTTAATGTACACCAACCACTAACGCTATCCCACAGAGATTTATAATATTATTTCATAAAATCTCTAAAATCATTTTCAATAATGTAATCAAATCGAGGGAAATGTGCACTAAAGCCTTCAGAGATAGTTGACACTTGAAATCGGAAGAAAAAACGGAAAATAGATAAAATAAGAAGCTAAATGTCTGCAGCTATGTTATGAAATTAGGTATTAACTGATGATATTTACCACAATTAGGCGATTGGCCGTCATCAACGATATCAGTCGAGATGTAGTAACGTGTAGTGTTTCTCTCTTTGTATGAAAGTTATTTTGATAGTATTGAGCTGGATTGGAGTATTAGTAGAAACAATAAAAAATGGCAAGATTACACGTGTACAGCACGTGCAATTGGAATTTTAAGTAAATGTTAGTTTGTTTATTACTGTGTAGCATGTGTGTATGTTACAGGGATTGTTAGTAATAAACTTGTAAAAAAGTTGTTCATTTTTGAAAGAGAAATAAAAGATTTAATAGGAAGTAATTAATTGGTTAATTGCAAGGTTTTATGGTTATTACTTGTGCAGTTAGGAATGTATTCTAGTAATATTGTGTAACGTAAAGTGCTACATTTGTATGCAAATGTGTATGTACCATGTACCTAATAATAGTAAGCAGTAATTATAATTTTTATCATGTTAATAGATAGTAAGAGTATTACAAGCGTGTTCGTACATAAACAGGTACAGATATACAGTTACACTTAGTGGAGATATTATTGAAAGTACTCTGAAAATTTATGTTACATGCAGTACAACGATATAGTGCATTAATATTTGGTTTCTCTATTTAGAGTAATAGTAGTTTAGACTATAGGGATTGCATGTCTGGGGGATAATTTACAATTATATAAAAATAACAACAATACAGAGTTGGGCCAATGAAGTGAAGTGATAGGAAGCGAAGGAAGGATTGTATAGAGACAGACGAGACAAAGTAACAAAATCCACGGAGTAAAAAACTGATTGTAATTTTAAGCTGGCATGTCTTTTGCTGCGTTGTGTTTTGTTGGGATGCATTACGTTACGTTTTGTACCTCTGTTCTGCTGTGTTATGCAAGTATGTTTGAAGTATACTAGTAAGCATTGTAATAAAACGCGATGCAATTCAATCCTTTTAAATGACATGCATAAAATAGGATGAGAGTTAGAGAGGGAAAACATTGTAAATCTGATGAAAAGAAAAAAGTAGTATATGCATATAAGTAGGAGAGACAGAGAGAATTTTTTTAAATAGAGCTTATTAGACATGCTATGAGTAAGTAAAGTAATGCAGAGCGCGAGATGTGCTTATAGTTAAGTATAAGAAGGCATAGACATAATATATGTAATAAATAACAGATATCTGAGTAACTAATAGAAGGACGTAACCCTCTGTTGCATCCCATGGCATTGTTATACTAAAACGAGTAGATTAAAGAGATGAAACTCAATTCAATTGAATCCAGTCGACAAGTCTAGGATTACACACTATAGCTACTACTACTACGTGTACTACTTTTACTACGCATTTCGTAATAATGTAAGTAGAGAGCATGACATAGTGCTCACTGGAGAAAAATAAGTGTATCTCTCGTCTAGCACTGATTGAACGTACTTCTTCACATACAATAGCGAGCTAGACAATCAGACCACAGACCAGAGCAGACGTGAATCTACGCCAATGTAAAGTAATCATGCACATTAGCATTCTTGCATTAGGCACACAATCATGACACACACACTCTAATAATCCTAATAGAACTCTGCCTAGGCATACATTATTTTAATATTAAAGCAGTGCTAATGGCATTGCCTTGCATTTAGTGTTCATATAACACTCCTAATGCTATTGTGTCTACTTAACTATTACATTCTATACTTACCCTCATGAATAATAATAAGCGTACAGCAATTTTCACAATGTGTAATATCATCTTCCACGAATACCTGTACCGTACCTAACCAGCAGCACTATTCTAATACTTAGGATTAGAACCAAAACATAATAATACTCTCTCCGTCTCAATTCCCTTAAGTATATGCATGTATATGCCTACAGATTTTCCCGTACGGGTGGAAAAGAATACACACTATAGTCGACGAACCCAGTATGCCATCAAGATATCGGAATAGTGCACATATACAAGGATAAACATATTCTTCAACTTTTTAAGATCCACATATTCTTACTTGCTTTGGTATGTTAGTTACTATATTTAAACAGGGGAACGCGGCTTGCGGACTATAGGAACAGACAACGATAAGAAAAGAATTCAGAATGGTATGCAGATTTTCGCTGAAATTAGCAACCAAATTAGTAGATGCGAAGATAGTCATCCTAATAATAAACTACTATCAAGCTATACTTAAATATAGAGAATGAAACATGCTAACTAATCGTAAGTAGGAATTACAATCCTAAAGAAAACCCTCTACAGTCATTAAGATTCTGCGGTAGATAAAAGTGATATGTAGACACACTACTTACCAATGTGTTTCTAGTTAAGATTAAAACAGAAAAAAATTCGCTAGACCAAAAGCCAAAATTCTTTTCTTTTCGGCATCTCCACTTTCCTTATCATTCAGACTATTTCTCAGTTTTTTCTCCTCTGTCGTGAGCATTTCTTCGCGGCCAATGCAATCTTATGTAATTATAAATAGAGACTATTCGTATCTGCCTAACACATTCGTCTCAAAACAGAAGCATGTTTTGTTTCTATATCACCCTTAAACCTGCATCTCTGTAGCATTATCGATTGCAAAAAATGGTTTTGTAGACTTCTCAAATCCAGTAATTTTATATTGTAGCTGCAAACATTGGCAGAACTTTGAGAAAAGTTGCAAGTAATTTTGTAGCATACATACATCACAAGTTTTCAGAATACCTATCAGTCACCACAAATTATTTTATCTAGTTCAGTATAAAACTCATTATAAGGGCTAACCAGATATGTATTCCTTTTTGGTAGATTCGATTTTATGATTTAAAAAATTACTTTTAAATTCGTGGCATAACTAAAGCATTACTACATAAACAGTAGAATGGTCAGCCATAATATAAATGGTGCAGAATGTTATTAATGTATCTAGTGCAACAAAATATTTGCATACTTATCCCATTATCAAATTACATAAAACATAACATTAGGGTAGGCCGTGTATACAGATAATGTTTGTTTGGTGGATTATTTACTGGATGTGAAGCATTAAAAAGTTATCGCATTGTTGTCTTATGCCATGTCCTATCTACTAAAAGTAGTGAAATAATGAAAAACGAAGCAAAAAAGCAGAAGCTACGCAATTGCAAAGGAAAGGGAAGTAGACGTAAAACAATGGAACTTCTTGATTCTTTAACGCCTAGCCATCCCAGTTACATAAAACCAACCCTCTCGTCGTAATTTACCATTTGGCATGGCACGGCACGACAAGACACATCACATAACACTAACTACTACACTTACATTGCTACATAGATGCAAACGAGAAACTCGAAGGATAATACAAGACACGTCGAGTGAGAATGGAGACGGGACAAAGCAACGTCAGACAAGAAATGCAATACAGCAATAGCATTTAACAATTCGTCCCTCTCGCAAATAGAATTCCAGATGAGAAAGATTTATTAGCTTCTGATTTATTTATTTATTCACAACATTCATGTGCATAACTAAACGCTTTTTGCCCAGACTTTGCAGCAAATAGTAAAAGGTACTGTATAACTTTCGGTATCTTTTGGACTTACTTGCCCTTGACTTCCACTTTTACAATCACTCAATCGAGGGAATGTGTGTAGGTGATGTAAATTAAAAGAATTTCTTATGCACGGTAATTATCGTCATTTCATTCCTCTCTGGAATGTCTAAATATTTGCGCAATTACTGTGACAGAGATTTAAACACACAGGGATTTTAGCTTAAGTGCTTTGGATTTATGGCTTTTATTGTTTTCAACCAATTGACATTAACAGCAGTGTGGTCGTTTTAGCACTTTCCTCACACAATTGTAATTTTAAGAAAGGATGAGCACTTCAAGTTGAAGGATCCTAGTATTTTTTGAAATTATTGTAATTGCTGCTAATTTAGCCAATTCCTACTGACAAAAAATTTCATTTGAAGATTTCTTAAACACAAATGAAAAGAAAGCTTGTTGACCTAATAACTCAATGCCAAATAGGATAACCAACTCAGAAATCGGAAATGAGCAGTCAATCCTCAACTAATCTATTTATAACAATGGGGGAAGTAATTCAGAGCTCGTTTTTTATTTTGGAAGGTAACGACTTTAATGGATTCTTTCATAAAATCGTATACAAGGATTGCGATTTTATTTAGCATGTTATATAATTTCGAAATGTTGGAGATTGATTGCAAAGAATGCTGGAAAATATTTTAATCAATGCATTAAGTCTCGTGGTCCGTTGTATTTAAATCCATTGAAAAGAAGTCCATAAGAGTGAATGTGTTTACCTATAGATGTATGAATTGATTTGACTGGACTTGACTTTGTAATAAATATTCTTTTAATAGGCAATTGGGCTTTGATGATGTTCGGCAGGGATTTTTTTGAATTACATTCCTCTCCTTCACTGACTTTATAATACATAGTCCATCGAATTGAATATGTATATTTTTCAATTGGAATTCTCTTTCTTTGTTATTCCTTTTAAGCATTTGCACATAATAGCTATCATTACTATTACAAGTGGAGAATAGATATAGGAACCCTGGGTTATAGAACACCATTGTGTTTGTACAATAGTAAATTGCAGTAATACGATGTATAAAATGCAGACGAAGATTTGAAAAATGAAAAGACACTCGCCTAGCCTACCTGGTTTTTTCCTGCATTAAATTAAAATATGTAGCTAGTAGAAATAGTAGAGAATGAAATGCATCTCATAAACAGCCGATAATTTCAATTGATTTCAATTGCACATGAAGTGAGAGTTGTCTTGAGTATGACAAGCGGAATCAGAATGAGCAGAGTAACGAATCCAAAAGTGATACAGCCATAAAATGTGATATAAAATGTTGCGTGTACACGTATTTATGTTTGCATACCCGAAAGAAAAAAGTCTCTCAATTATTAGTTCTGGTGGTAAAAAATTCTATTGAGAATCGAAGGCAGGTTGCTGGTTGGATTGTGTTGAGTATGTTGATTATGATGATGATGCTATCTTATCCACAGCCTTCATATAGAAACTGGTATGCTGGAGTAATTGTTATGTAGTTTGGTTTTCTGGCCCAGTGTTGGATTGAATCCACATCCAGACTATTAACTCTGTTTATTTCAATTCATAGGCAAGTAATATAATAAAAGTGACGTGATGTGTAGATGCTGCTGCTCATTGTTAAAAGAGCTACCTTACCTCAATATGCTTTATACCAGCTATATATGTAATACAATACTATTTACTGATTTCCCTAGGTGTATTTACTATTAGAAGAATTGCCGGCGAAGATAAAGAGTGAGCTGAGAGAAGAAACATGGCACAACAGTCCGTCACTTTCTCAAGTCAACTCCCCAATCAAAAAAATCTATAAGAAGACTCATAGCCAGGAGCATCCGATTCAGAAGCAGAAAAGTGTCGAGCAATAATGATTATGCATCTGCATTGCACCTACTTCCCTTCCAACATCAAAATCAACATCACTCACTCACTTCACTTACTCTTTCATCCAACCAATCTGGACTTGCATTCACATCACGTAATATTGGGGATTCATTGGAATGCACATCAAATCAAATCACATTATGTATTTATGTACCTACTTATACTATATACTTTTGTAATCACAGATCTAAGTATTCGAAAGATATATCTATACAAATAAAACTATTACAATCAGTCAAGTATGTTTATACTTGCACATCAAAAGGAAACTATTATATAGGAGTCTATCAATTTAAATTCTCTTCAATTTCACTCGCATCTATTGTTAAGCAGGTGCTATGACCAGACAAGGTAACTAACAAAGTCAAGGTAAGGTAACCAAATACTATACAGACTATTACACTCTAAAGGCATACTTAGAGCATTGTCCCAGGTAGGTACAAAAATAATTTTATGTGCATTCGGATCTTATTAAGAGTAACAACCAGTTAAATACTACCATGTTCTTACATTAAATAGGTACTAGTTAGCAAGGTTAGGTTATTATGGGTTACCCAGCAATTACTAAATTTCATTCAGGCTACAATTACCTTACGCTTTAAATTATATTTGTGTCTGTAGTGTGTGATTTTACTTTGGGGATTTAACCAGTTCTACTGTACAGTACTATGCACAGTTGGTTGAAAGTACTTCTATGTTAATTTAAATAGATTTAATTGTCTGTCACAAGGTTGAAAAGACACAGTTGCTTCCAGTGAGTTGTGAGTTTACGCATAAACCCCCTAGGCAATTGTTCTCTCTAAAAAATAGAAGAATAGAAAATAATATTATGGCAATAGCAATACTGCAATAAAAACTTGACAGTTTCAACATGTAAAGTGCATTGAACAGAAAGAAGGTAGTCACCTGCCACTCGTAAATAACTTTACAAAATGCCGGTAGTCCAATTCAACTCATCCGGTCGGGTCCAGTTCACTCCAGTCATATTCATCCTACGCCAGCAACAGTCTCCTACCTTTAATCATTGTAATTATTTAACTGTGCATTAAATTATGAGCGTTATGCTCATTGTTAGCACTTAAGTAGCTTCCTTTACACCGCTCCATTAAACCATGAGGGGCTTTATGCAGATATGGAACACGAAATTGCAGTAAAACACAAAACTCCATTAATTGTAACTTTGCTCTTCTCTTTTAAGCGCATGAAGGTGAACATTAAAAAACAATTTCTCTGACTATTCCATTGCATTTTCTTATGGAGTAATATGGGGTTATGGTTATTGTTATTGTCTAGCCTCTCCTATTCTCAGTTTTGTTTTATCGCTCTCTATATAGTAAAAATTCTTCCAACGTATTTCTTAAATTAATTCCTCGGAAAATTAAACCAATCTGAATTAAATGATAGTATCAAATCTAATAAAAGTATAGAATCTCATCTGATTGCTTTATAACATTAAGTAGATTAATTATCTTCCAAAAATAAATTACCGATTGTAAATCTCTTCCAGATTTTCAAAAACAAATTCAAAGATGCACTACAATCTTCATTTGTATTTTTACAGAAATATTTGGCATATTTCTAATATTGAAATCAAACGGTACTATTTTGGTAAACACGGCATTTTTAAGTAACATAGGTGAAGGTATTCGGTAATGTTTTCTTAAAATGTTTTTCTGCATTGCATATTTCATGTTTCCTTTCAAGAGTTATGTTAAGCTTATCCTATGCATTATTAAACATTGTGTCTTGTAGAGTCTTGTGCCATGTAGGTTGCGTGTCGTTAATGAAATTGTCTCATTATGCGCTGAATGAGCATGCTCCGGCTAGGCAGTTGTTATTGAGACTAGTAAAACATTTAATTATTTTTCTAAGAATGCCACTCTAACTCCAGTAGTGACGAAGAATAAGTGTAGTATTGTCAGCTTTTTATGACATTGGGCTATATAATCATTCATACATAATTACAGTTAGCATTAATTTTATAGTTTTCCTTCCAACAAACACTTGAATATTTTCATTGTTATACTTTGCACACAAAAGTTACAACCTTTTGATATGTGACATAATGTGTTGTAAAAATCAATCAATGTAGTACCTGTTAATGAATTACTGCTCCCGCTTTACATATGTTGATCTAACAACTTTATATACTCAATACTAGTATGATCTAGTGCGAGTAGACAATGAGAGGAATTTGTATTGTTATGTCTCGTCATAAATGAAATGCAGGAGACACATGCATATAATGAAAAGCCATTAGGAGTTTACAGGTCAGTGAAAACAAATGTGTGACACAATATGAAGTTCTTTTTGTGAAATAATAGAGCAAGTAGCCCGTATGATATTACATAAGTGCAGTGTCTATATTTCTTGAGAATTCTGTAGGAAGGTGGGAGGAGGCGGAAAAGGGACATACGAACACAATAGTTTGTAGTGTTCAACCTTGGAGCTTTTACGGAGTGGACAAAGGACTAATCAGAGTCGTAGTGTCTATGAGTCTGAAACCTTTATAAACAATAGAAGAAAAGCAACAGTAATAGTTCCACTTCTATCAATGTTAACAATGCTCAGTCGGTCAAATACAGCTTTTGTTGTGGAGATGAGTGACTTGGATTATATAGATTGACTTCTAGCTTATATGAACTTCACTTTTCTTAAGAACCGCACAGTCCTGACCAAAGAGACTAATAATAAGGAGAAAAACAAGAGATTCCTCCTTTCCCATTCTCTGCCAGTTCCTCCTCGGAGAATTTTCAATAGAATGAAATCACAATCCATCACTTACCCAATGTAGTTTGAGTTGGAGTAGTACATCCCCACTACATTCATCTTAGACAAAGAATATGTGTATTGATTGTTGAATAAGAATCTATACACCTTAGCACTATTATAGGGTAACTCCCATTCTCACTTGGTTATCACATCAGTTTTGTTTTGGTAGCATGGAGTGTGAGAGTTATGGAATTTCCAGTTGTGTAGTAAGGGCTGAACCCGGAATATTTCTAAGTCATGATGATCATGTAGGAGGATTGTGAGTTGACGGTACTTGTTATGGGTGTAAGCGATAATGAAACTTCCATGCATTACTATATATTTCTGTATATAGAGAGAGCATAGTGCTAAATAATAGTAAAGAATCCCATGTAACCTTTTCTTCGATTATGGTCCGTTGTGGGTTTGTGTGTATTATTAAGCAGGTAGTTAGTGAATGTTTCCCTGAGACTAGTTTATGAAGTTACTATTTGTAAGTACAGATTTATTTATTACTACGCCCGTACATAGATTCAAGTGCAAGTGGAGTACAGAGTAGTTCTGTTCATTCTTTTTGTGACCAGCACATCATCAGCATCCCTTCAGACGGAATGAAAACAGAAGGGACGGACATGATGGCCATTAGCTATACAGATACACTTTCAAAGACTCTATCGGTTCCATTCTCTCACAGACAAAACATTCGTAAGGAACCCTACAGAGAGTGGCTCCATCGGCTCCAGAAGGAACACTGTCGTCCTCAGTCTGTCCCACTCACTTATTGCAATCTCTCGAACATCATAACTCACTTCTCTGCTACTTGCACTCAGAATTCACAGAGAAAACCACCGAAAATTAATTTGAATATCATTTCATCTCCCTAGTTGTCATTGATTCATTTTGCATTTTAACTGTAGCAATTCAGTGGAAATCCAGGATAGAATTGAGTAGGAGAAATAGATTGAAGAAGTGGTTGTTACGATGAAATATCAGGGAGAGTATGAGTTAGGACAGAAAAATCTTGGTCGTCACGTCTCGTCTTTCTCATTTACCAGTTCACACTCCACTGCTCTCTTTACTATAAGACTTACCGAACGGAGCAAGTGAGCTGGCTGGTGGGATCCCTTTCTTTCAACTACCTACTACAACCTTACACATAAATACTACTAAATCTATTTACTATCTTGAATTATTACATTGTAGAGTAGATCAGGTTCCCTCCTACTACACACTACTACTACGTACTACTTCAAAGGCAATTCTTCTTTTACTCCACATACAACTACCTCAACCGACCATTTTCACAGGTCCCTCTAAAAGGCATATTCTACTAATTGCAGTTTATATGCCTTAACAACGTTACTCTACACTACCCTTAAGTGACTACTCGACATAGTTTATGGTTTGATACTACTAAACTAGATATAGAAAGAAATTCCTGTTTTCCCTGACTTCCTAGTAGAGGAGGTTTCTTAGGATCATATGTCCCCACTCAAATGACTCATAAATGAAGTATCTCTTGTCGACCCTTCAAGGATCCTTGTACCTAGCCATGTGCAGTGAACATTTTGGTTTAAAATGTAATTTTAGTCTATTTACTATCCGTAGTAAGTAGTATAGTAGGTCTGGTTACTTGGACTGTCTTTTCATTTAAGGTTTATTTAGTCAGTTCGTAAAAGGGAGGCAAGGTTCATTTCATCAGATCCGATTCATATTCTAATTCAATAGTAGGGACGATGCAGTGTAAAGTGCATCCCCAGAAAGGTCTATTCACCAAATTGATGAATTGTGAGTTTGTGAGAGAGTGAGTAAAAAGGTCAACGCTCAACACTTTGCATTTATGCTCAACTCCTCATTTTACTTCACTTACACCCAATTAGCTATGCTCTTCTGTTTTCCTCGACTGCCAACCTGCACTATGTTCTAAAGAATTTCTGTTTACACTCCGTTTAGTAGTAAAGCACTTATTGTTAGCTAGTACCCCTTCTCATCTCATTTTACATTTCTACTGCTGGTATGCATACACAGTGTTTACTACAATGAAAACATTATGCAGCAGTTCGTTCTCATCTGTCGGCTGTCCCATAACCCACGGTGCATTATATTATGCATTCTGCTAATGGCATGAATAAGATATAAGATACTATTCACTAAGTTCAACAAAACAAAGAGATTGATAATTTGGGTCAAAACTTCAAAATAGAAGGCATTTGTCGACCTGACAGACCAGAGGAGTTAAACCAATTGGTCTTATGTACCAAATCCCAGAAATACCATTCTCAAGTCATTCTATTTCCAATATTAGGAAGTCTGGGAACGCTAACAAGTAGTTCCTTTCATCATTCATACTTAAAAGGCATTCAGGGCTATAACCACTTCTAGAATTTTGTTTCACCTCACAGTTTCACTCATTCAAACATCTCTTTTGAAATTATATATGCAAATATGTCTAGTATAGTGGAACAAAGTTGGAGAAAAGTAATTATATTACGTTCACTTCCATACAACTTTGTGTAATCTCCTGTTGATTTGTCAACTCTTGATGGTTTCCATTACAAGTATTAGAAAGATTGTTGAACTGCCATATAAGTAGGTAAATATTATCGAATCTCCAATAGCACTGCATCTCGCATACCTATGCCATTTATGTAAGTTAGGAAAGGAGCGTTTTCGACATCTCAAGGTTTGTATTCTTGTGATTTCGTGTGGTTCGGTTGGTTGGTGTGTCGTGTTTCGTCAGTCTCAGAAGAGTACATAGATCCGAGTGAAGTTATCGTAGAGGTAAGTGCATGGTGTTAGGTAGTTTTGATTGTGATGTGACTTCCCAGAAGGGGAACCGTCGCTCTTTTCAAGCCAACTTATTCACTTCACCAACATATGCTTTCATTTGACACGTTCATGTCGCCAGAAAGAAAAGTTGAGCTCATATCTATGTACTCTGTAAGCCATATGCAAAAGTTGGCCACTTCATCATAACAAGAATACTGTGTGAATATACCAAGTGTGCATGGAAGAAACACAATCTTATTTTGCTAACAATCGTAAATAAATTGTAGTACCTGTGTAAACAACTTATAAATCATTTGGACGATTGTATTGAGTGAGAATGAAAAGTGTATAATTTTGGGTTACCTCTGTCGCCTGTGTAATTTTCATCCATCTCACACCAATTGGATTGCTAAAAGATATAAAATCAATTCTTCAAGTCACTTCAAGTCACAGTGAGTCAGGTAGTTATTTTACCGTTGGAATAGTTAGGTCCTTTTCTTCGTTTGAGTTCGGTCTATTTTGTGAAGGTAGCAAAACGTAAACAGTGAGGTAAACACGCTAGGCTAGCCTTTAACCTGACCTGTCAAACAGCATCAATCTCAATAATGGGCTTTCCCTCCATAAGTTATTATTTTTACTGACGTATATAGAGTCTCTGAAAATCACTCACTCACTCAGAGTGGAATGTCTTAGCTGGATATGGAATTCCATCTTGGTATATTAAAAAGAAAATGTATAGAGCATATTGATTTTCAATTACATCTCCTTACGTTGTGGCTCAATTTGCATCAGAATGTATGTGAGACATCGTTTTGATCTTCGAGATTTTGTGAACAGCATAACCTGAAGCTCAGTGGACGTGAAATATGAAATAGAGGATGAGAAAAGTTGTTTGGATTATTGGGGTATGACTCGGGTTGGGATGGTAGTAACGTTTTCCTGACCTAGCACTACAACTGCATTAGCATGTCTGAGATACGTTTAACCTAGCCTAATATCTAATGTAGCCATCAATATAACATCGGCAGCATCGATAATGCTGCTCAACACTCTTGTGGAAAAAGATTTTGCATCATGTTGATCCATGGCGTAGAATTACAAAAGATGGGCTGTGCATAGCAAGTAGGTACCGACGCATGTTTGCAGATCTGAACGCATCATCTGCAAAACTTGACCATTACCTGAACAAGCAATCAATAGATTGAAAAGCAAATAGTTATAGTAAGTAGTATGATGATTATATTCGGAGTGATAGTGACTTGACTTTCTTCATAACTCCAAACAAGTCTGAAAACTTTTTCTGTGTTGCTAATAGCCATTTACAAAGAAAGGTATCCGAGGTAGAATGTAGTTATACACGCGACGACGCTGCAGTTTACTTGGGAGACGAGACAAGACAGTTTACTTTAGTGTAGACTCTGCCTTTTCTCTCTCTCCTCTGGCTCCACTCCACCGCAAAACTTGACAAGATTTATTGACGAAGTCAAGGCAGACAGAGGCAAACCATTCCTCTAACAATGAACAAGGGAGGAGAAGACTTAAACAAAACGAAAACCAAACCTGAATTAAAGCTAAGTAAGCAAAGCAAAACTAAAGCTAATCTCTTTTACTACTCTCAACATCCCACTAACATATACAAACTTGCTCCACACTATCCTCACACAAATTATACACATTACTACAAACTACTACTCTATAACAGCCCAGATAGTAATTCATTCCAGATCAGTTCATTCCGGGTCATCCATCTTCAATCTTTTACAGATGACGAGAAAATGTCAGTCCTTGCCGCCTCAGCTGAATTATCTCTACTCATACATCTCCTACATCTCTACTATCTACTACAATATTGTGCCCATACCGTTCTAACACAATTTAGTAGATCCTACCACTCAACTCGTAATCCTATGTCTATTAACTCTTCCTCCACTATGCTACTGCTACTCTGGGAAATCTCGTTGGCTTTTGTTGATACAAGATGTGCAATCAAGATCAAATAGATCTTTGATTAGATTATACTCAATTACAGTCATTATTAGCACAACGAACAAATACCACCTTGCATTCTTCAATTGTAATTAATCACATAACAGTTTCAATAATATGAAATGCTAAATTATTGATCCAATGCAATTATCCTTGACTTTATGAGATATGTCATCTGTCATATTCCTAAAAAACATTCTTTGAGTCAAGAGAATGACTTTGAATGGCTTTATGCGTTCATTTTTAAATACATTTATTGAGTTAAGTCAGACAATTACAGATAGTAGAAATGACCTACTAGAATATTGTAGGTGAATATTTGTTGGAAGAAGGACAAAATATTATTGACTTTGGGCTTTTCTGCTGCAAGTTTTTTTACAATTCACAGCTTTAGCTTAGATTTGCTGTTTTAAGGGTACCTACCTAATCTGCTTAACATATCTTACTATTATATATAATTTCGCTACCTCTTTTGTGCACAATATTTACTCGTAGTTTGTTTGCTTCAGCAAATAGCAATTTCTAATTGTTGAGGAAATCCATCTGAAGATGGTGGTTTAAAGATTATAAGACTTAATTGCGTTGGTTGTTGCAGCAGGTAGTCTAGCGTGTGTAAGATGGGTAATAAGACTTGATTCTGTTTCTTTGAGAGATGGACAGTGTGGTAGATAGTAATGCAGATGATCTTTTTGTCAGAAAGTGAATTGAATTAATGTGATGGTGAAATGACATTATGAGGCAGTGAAGAGGCCAGTTGAGCCAGTCGGCAAGTTGCACTGCTGACGTTTAGTTTGTTGGTATGTTATAAAATTGCATTGTGGTTGTGGTATGTGAGGGAAGGCCAGGTTAGTTGAGTCAGTCGACCCAAAGTCAAAGTCAAGTCGATTTACTATAAGGTTGAAGAATGAAAAATCCGGGATGTTGTTTTTTAGTGGTGGATGGATATATGGAGTACTAGTATACCAAAGCTGGCTTTTTAAATGTAGTAAAATGTACGAGCGGAATTGGGATGGTTTGGTTTCGTTGGCTATGGATTTGATTTCGTGTCATGTCTTGAGCAGAGAAACGAGTTGAAATGAATGAGAGGTCGGCGAACTTGTTTTTGGTGGACTTGACTTCACCTAGCCACCAGCTCTTCTCTCTTCAGTTTTAGATTAGTTAGTAGGATAGCATAACACAACATAACATACATAACGCAACAAACAATGATAAGGTCGATATGAGTCCTTGAGACATTCCATTCTATTCAGTCATCATCATCACATCACTCACACACGATCATGGTTCCATCCCGCTATACCGACCCACCGTCCACCTAGATAATCCACACTGCTACACTCTCTATGCAAATTAATACCGGAATAATATCCAATGGGCTGTACTAAATCCACCTCTAGGTTACATTTTGCTGCTCCTACATTCTAAGAATCTCTTTATTGCACTCTTAGCATGTTCATGGACAATAGTATTCCTGTCATTTATACATCGGTAACGGAAGACTAACAATGTACTCATTTTTATGATGCAATATCAACTAGGTACCTAAACTACAGTTTTATAGTTTGTGTATCAACGCGTACAATTAGGTACCAATGCAATAAAGTCAAACGAACGGTACAAATTGATTTATTCCTACATAAAATTTACATATCCACATGGAAAGGTATCATTCTTCACTTTGATTAATAGTTTAGATACTCTTTTCATGATTTCCAAGATACAGCTCTCAAAAATGTTTTCAAGTGCAACTAAATGAATAGCTGTCAATTTCAATTTGTCAAATGGGTAATGTTTCTACAAAATCGCTTTTAATGCTTCTTTCTATATTTCAACTTCAATAGAGTATTACAATGACTTGGAATACTCAGATTCTTAATTGAAAAGCAAATGCAAATACAACACGGTTAATAGAAAAAGAAATTTAGACTAATTTTAAGGTTTTGTGCATTCATGTGCGAATATTTGGCTGTTAATTGCACTAGTGCGTCCTTAAATTAACAGAGAACTTCCAAAAAGATGTAGAATGTAAGTTTGATTGACCCAAAGCACAAAACTTTTGTTATCACTGACATTTGATCACTTAGTATACATTAAGATTTCCATTTTGGCCCTCAATTGTTCCATTGAAGACTTTCCAGATAGAATAGCCTTATAAGTTAGCTTTTTGCTCGGAGAGATAAGAAAGGTATTCCATATCTGTATTTGAAATCACGAGTACTCTCTATGAATTTTAATGAGAAAGACCAGAAAATATTCAAAGGAAGGTTTCGTGTAAATGTTCTAGAACTGTCTCATTATTGGTTTAATATAAATAGTTAACAAAAGAACAAAATTCATGCAAGACATCCATAGTAGTTTTATGTCTGTAGTGTATGAGAGCCAAAATTTGGTCGGAAACGTCACTCAAATTCTTGTAGCAAATCTCCATTCGACGTAATCCAGTTCATGCTACAATTACCAAGATATGTAGCACAGTACTGATAAGCATTCCGTTCAAAGGTACACAAATTTTTGGTACTACACCTATCCATAATAACAAAGGTCGGAGTTTTGGAGTCAGCAAGTCATAAATGGGTAACGTCTTTTGCTAGCCTTCTTTAACTACATAATTCTCTCTACCATCAAGTTGGGGAGGTAAAAACAAAAAACTCATATATGATTATCAATGAGTTATTTTTTTTATAAAACTGTGTTCATAGGATTATGGGTTTTTACAAAATCCATTTAGTTGCGAGTTGCGACAGTACGATAGTTAAGGCACGGGTCAGTGTTTTGCCATTTTTAAAACCTAGCCTAATAAAAAAGCATCTGTAAGCATTTTGTATATGCCGATTTTGAAACTGGTGCAGATTTGTGGATTCTTCATATCTATACCCAATGTATTGTTAAAATATTTGAATTGATCTAATGATAATTTAAAATTGACTTACTAACATAATTTCAAGATTTGTGAGAATGTATAAAAGATAAGTAAATTAGATTAATGACTATGGAAGTACAATGTTTCCAAGTTTTAGTCAACATCAACAATGTTTATCATATGCTTAGCACAACAAATTGGGGGGCATGCTTTCGGTAGAGCTACATAAAGTTGAGCTACCTGGATGTGAATTGTTTGTGTGGTTTGAATATAATTTTGTTGGGTGCATTTGGTTTGAGATTATGGAGATATGGAGTGTAGAGATTGTAAGGTAGAGTGCAAGTGGGTAAAGGTGTAGCAAGGTGAATGAGAAATGATGGGACAAATGGACAAGTGAAGACAAACAGGACGCGACGTGTGGGAGTAGAACTTGACACGATGACTAATCCAATGCAATTGAGTATGAAAACGAATGAAGTATTGGTTAAAGCAGTTTTTTGCAGTTTTAACCGTCTTGGTGTGTACAAGTGGCTAGGAAGGACTACAAAGATTGCAGATGTATTTATGTTGAGGTGTAGTCGCGTAGATGTAGTAATGTATATGTATGAGTTTTAATGATGTTCATTGAATTCCTTTCCCTATGGTAGAAATCAAGAAATTTAATTGCTAAATGAAATTCAAACACGTTCTTAAGTTGTATATGAAGAGGATGCGGTTGTTTAGCATGCAAAAATGCATTGGAGTACAAGTTTCAAGTATTTTGCACAGGTAATCAAGTGAGGCGCCGCTATTAGAGCCATTATAATAGTGCATAAGGCTCGTAAGATGAAATAGTATATAGTAAAGTGTTTTGCAAATGTAGTTTGGTCCCTCTGGTACTGTATTCTGGTCTGATCTAGTACATATTAGAAGATGAAGTGCCATGAAGCAGTTTTATTGTTTGTGTGTGGATGTTCACATAAGAGAGTCTTGAGACTGCAGAACACACATTAACCAATTCTCATTTTTCTTGTTTTACACATACATTAACTGCTTTATGGTAGATGGGACTGAAAGTTTGTGTCTATTAGATTATTCCACAATCTACGGTGAGTCGCTTTTGCATGAATTGAATTGAAATGCACACGAAAGAATCACGAAATGCATCGAAGACGACTCTCCTGGCGCCAATTTGCCCTCCCATCATTTGTAAGTCTCACTTTATCATTATTATTACTATTATCTTTTTTATTCCGTGAGTAATGGGCACTAGGTATTACTACTTATACAAAATGGGAAATCCACTATTCTAGGTACTTATGTAGTAAAGTTGCTCCGACCGTGCTTCTCCTCTTTAAATATGCATTCATGTACGATACTAACCGACTAAATAGTAACATTAATAACATTCAACCTTGTACCTATTTGTAATCTGTGAGTCAGTACAACTCGTCTATTATTACCAGTCCGCACATTACAGTTCTTTAGATAACCAACTTCTTATGGTCACTAATGGCCAAGATTTTATAAGAAATCTCTTTAATTCCACTTTGGCCCTGCTTCCTCCCAATTTGCGGACCTTATCTTAATGTAATGAGCAAAGTAATGACCATTACAATATTAGCGTGACTTGACGAACCTAGCTTAGTATACGATATCCCATTATGTACATCTTCTACTATCTTATCAACAAAATCCAGTTCAGACTGCTTTTGTCTGCTCAACTGTCTAGTGCTAGTAATCAATGGATACACAAAAAACCTAACCATTAGCATTTCGTTGACGTCTATGGACATTTACCACAAGAAATATGGGCAAACAAAGATTATGCAGAATTGATTAGACAAACTATCCCATCACATGACTGCAAACTATCAATTCCTACACTCACTATTGTCATAATAAGTATTTATCATTTTTTCAGAGTTCCCATTGTGCTATCGCGTCAGAGGTGCATGTGACGTCTGGCCTGTGCCACACGATAATTTGCATTTAATTTGCATGAGTTAGCTTCGACTTCCGATAATGATAATCAGTTTGTTCTGTGTGGTTCTTGGAATAGTCATTAAGCCCTAAGCATGGCATTATTATAATCTGTCTACAACTACCATTCTACTAAACTAACTAGTCCATGTCAATTTTCACTTTGCCATGTCAGGTCACTCATTGTCAGTTTTGTTATTAATGAAATCATGAAATGCATCAGTAATTGTTATGTATGTATGCGTGTTGCTTCAATTGGTTTACCTCACAACCCTAGTTGGCGTCTCCACTTTATCTGTAGTATTATTAAGTTTACAGTCTGTTTTGCCTTCTTGCCTTAATGGGGAGGTTGTTTTGTTTGTCTGATCGCTTCTTCCAAGTGTCCTCTTCACTTTTATAAATTGTAAGTCAACCCATGTGCATCTTTATTATACGTTTATCGCCTATATCTCCTTAGCTCTACCTACCTCTTCCCCACTCAGGTACTTATCTAAAGTAAAAGTACATATTCTATCTTTGGTCCATAATTCTATGTTCTTATTTGGCAATGTGCACGTACCTACTTCCCATTTTCAAGTTTACGTGTAGGTAACAATTCTGACTGATAGTGAAACAGATCCTCCCTCAAACCAAACCAAGATAGACTCATATAGGTACTTTCCCTACAAATAAGGCTTCAGTCTCTTTTTTGCCGTTTTACAATAACTTAACTGTACTACACTGTCGTCTATACTGAATATGTGAATGGATCAAGAAATAATAACACTGTCACCTTCACAGCTAATGAACAGCTGTGTATGGACTTGTTTACACTACTTACTGACTAACGTACCTATTACTACTTATTAGTACCTGCTATGTATCTAACTATGTCTACCTAGTCAGACGCCTCTTTACTACCTACAACTCCCAGTCGACTTCATTTTCACTATATAATATTATCTCCATATTTATAGCATTTTCTGTCTCTGCCTTGACTAAACTGGACTTAATTGACTTGGGCCAACTCGGATACTAAATACTTTAGCCCTGGCTGCATTGGAATGAAAGAGGGACACTCCCATCCGACTCCAACTCAGGCCAACTCAACTCAACAACGGCACAAGAAAAATAGCCGCCCACGAAGTGCGCTTTTACAAGTTACGCCTGATTGCATGTAGTAAACACTTGATGAAGTTCGACAAGTGCGATTCACTTCAGATTATAATGTTACAAATACTAACTTATACTAGTGTCCTTATAAATCTAATATAAGTGTTATACTAAAAATGAGGAAAAAACTATAGATTATTAACTCAAGTATAGCATAGCATCACCATTTTTTATACTTGCTAGATGTCTAGTGGCGTTTCTTATCGTTACTTTTGCTATCGTCGTCACCTTGTTACCACACAGTTGCAGGTTCAGCCCAAACAAAATATGGAAATCTGCATTTGTAATCGAAAACCTACATCAAGCCGTAACACAAGCTCGCCCGAGTAAAGGGGACCATTTACACGGTTTAAAATTAATTGTAACTTAATAATAAAGTAGATAATAAATTGACAATCAAAATATCAGAGTATGCGATAGAATCAAAAATTTGCTTAGACTGATTGATGACTCTCACTATCACGAATATTTTCAACAAGGTTTCCTACCGGTTCATAGACAATGTTTTTGGCAAGTTTAGTTAACTTTCATCAATGCGTTCGAGAGTTATCGTGTTAACCAACGGGCGGACGGACTGTGCGATTCTATAAGCTTGCTTCCTCAGGCGAGCTATAAAAGGGAGAAAAGGTACTACATGACATAAATGCAAAAAAGGATATTATTTTCGACTGTGTGTGTACTTATGTTTGATTTTCTATCTCATTCTACATCAATGTTTCTATTTTCCCTGTGTTTACGTATATTTACATTGAGATTGTTTACTTTTCCTGAATGAGGAATGTGGGTGCTAATGTGGAATGCAATAGAAACATTAGATATATGTTTTAGTAATAGATTCCTTTCATTAATCACCTTCGCGTGATACTTTAACCTCATGTTGTGAACGTGGATTATAAAAAGGCAGTCTGGGACTTGACATCGACATCGTGTTATCACGCTACAAACCTCCACCGTTCACTTCACACACTTTGTTTTTCTATTAACTCCATACCTGCCATTTATTCAAAAATGAGATGAAAAGGACAAATGTTCACGACAAACGAAGTCAACGTGAATGCCTACTATGAGCAAGAAGTTGAGCATCTGTGGAAATCCGGCTAAATATATAGCTTTACTATGTACGAAAGAATGTTGGATATGTAAACATAAATACTAATGAAAGTAAGATTGTGCAGGTGAAGTAACTGTGACACGCTAAAGAAGAATAATCTGAAATTCACTTCTGCAAGTGAATGCTGGACTGACTGACGGACGGCACTGACTGAGAAATCCCTTTGATTATTTTCTCCCTGACAGCACGACCTCTCTCTTGCTTTCACATCCCTTTCCTTAGAATCTGCTCTCAACTCCATGCCCAAGTTCGTGATCTCCATTTCACTGCGTGAGAACCTGAAACACACTGATTCCTACAATCAGAACTAAACAGGGCTAATTTCACAAACACGACAGTTTTCTATTAAAAATGATCCTATCGGGAAACACATGGTGCAAATATTTCTTGAATTCCTTATTTGAATACACAAAACTTTCTACTACAGGGGGGAACTTATCATCATATTTATATGCTCCTTCTATATAGAATTATCAGCCTGCTGGGAATAATCAATTTTATGAATTGCTTCCGGTGCAAACGGGAGATAAAAATTACTAAATTACTTTGCCTCCTACGTATAATATTATTGTAATCTGCAAGAACACTCGTTATATAGTTAATTTAAATCAAAAAAAGCACAACAAGTATTGCTGACAGATATATTTACGGTTTGGCGGATGCCCACTGGAACTTGTCGCCAAATGTTGGGCAATAGTTGCATAGTGTTGGGCAATAGTTGCATAATGTTAGAGCTAGAAACTTATGTTGCTTGCTACATTTAACCGACAATAACAGTTGGATTTGCATATTGTTGGCTAAGGTAAAGGTAGAATACAGAATATATCATTATAAATCACAATTTAAGATTTAGTAGCATGTACATAATATGTACCTATGTATAACCATTAGTAATACTGATATCATCGCTGCCATCTAGTATTAGGTTGTTTTTCTAAGAATGAATACTAAAAAGTCGTTTTCCACATGATTTGGCAATATTTCTTTGAAATAATGAAAAATACATTTTACAAACAAAACTTCATATCTGCAATACATATCAGCATTGGTTTACGATCCGATGCTAACATTTACATATAACGGTAGTATCAAATGACGGTATGACTAAACTATTTTTGCAATACTTGAACAGATTTCCATGAACACTCTTTTGTGCCAATTCTAATGTGAAAGTGGTTATCAGATGAGATCGACGAATTGCAAAACGGATAAATAATTATTCCTACTTTACTTGCCATTTCTCATCGCTACCAGTTTCAGTGTCTAGTCGTATCTGAGTATTACATATACAGTATAATGTATGACATCAAGATTTTATCATTTGACAGGTAAGTATACTTTAATTGGCAAGGATTTGTAAAATTTATTTAGTATATGTCAAATATTGATCTATATCCAAGAAAACACTTAAAAGCTGAATCTGTTTCCTAACTAATCTTTAAAGGTTACTACATTTCCTTTGCTCTGTTTGAATTGCAGATTCATGCAGATGACACGTTTATCGCTTGGAATTTTTCCTGTTTTTCTGTCATCTACAAACCATCTTTTACTTCATCGTTTACTTTTTAAAAATTACGTTAGACATATATACTTAGTGTGAACATAACATCTTTCCGATAGATTTCAGATTAGTAGACTTAGTATTGCATATGTATTAAACTGTTTTAGATCCCTCTTTTGTTGCCCCCATACCGCTGATAGAGAATGTAAAATTTTCGTTTCTGCGAAGAAAATAATAGTTACTACTATCTCTGATGCATCAGCAATAGAAAATCCATTTTACAATTTAAATCTCGGGAATTTGACGAAATCAGGTTATCGAAAGTAAAACAAAAAATTGTCGTTTGATCCTTTTCCCATCTTTTACATAGGAAATAATTGTATTCACACGACATGACTCCTGCTCCTGCCGCTGATTTGAATCAGCCCTACTTTTATACATTTATTCCAATATAATTTGACAATTTCAAAGGAATTTTGAATTAAAAACATTGAATAACGTATGCAAAAACTGGTTAACTGAGTTGGGGTTTCAGTTTTAAATACAATAACTTGTTAATTCTTAAAAGTGGAAAGTAAAATTCCTGAGTAAGAACAATTACAGCACCAAGCCCGTCATCTTATTAACAGAGATGCATACGATATGATGCAATGAAGGAATTTGTTAGAAAGTCAAAAAATATGAGGTTTGATAATGGTTCTTTGCTATTTGTTAACTTATTTTCTTTGGCTTTGGCTGCGTTTGACAAGGATGTGCTTAAAATCATTATTTAAATGAAGATATTTTCCTCGAATTATAATACAAGAAGAAGCCATGCTTACTTAGTAAAACGCTAAAAGAAGTTAAAAGTTTGTAAAATTATTTTTATTTTTTGTTTGTTAGTAGTAAAGGCTTTTATTTAAATACACATGAGATCCATGAAATTGAATGAAGGTTGTGCTTTATGCTTTGGAGTTTTATGCTTTGCCCAAATGTCAAAGGAAAATCAAGGCAATTCTAGTTTTGTGAATAAGGAAAATGGTATGCCATGACGTTTGGGCTATGAGTGTGTGGTAATGTAGTAACACAGGTAAAGAGGAATGGTAAACTGAAAAATGCAAAAAAGATAGGTGCGACAAAACAACACGTTTCTGCATTTAATCATTCTACTAACCATTAAATACGACAGAATAAAATCACAAAGACAAAAAAGGAACAACCGGATCTTTGTTTGAGTGCAAGATTTACTAACCATGTTATAAAATTACGTCACGTATTTTACTGTTCTTATCGCTCGAGTCAAACTATGAAACCGAGCCTAAAAGACTCCAGTCCAGACAGACATTCAAATCTGCATTACAACATGTAATACGTTCCATACCACGCTTTTCACTACAATTTATATTTTTATACTCTACCTCACTACTTATCTGTCTAAACTATGTACCTCTTAATTTTCCTTGGCGTATACAATTACTACACCTAACCCAAACATAGAATCACTATTTAAACAGACTCTTTTGCATAACCAACCTCAGTATCAAGGAATTCATGATATAAAAACTCTTCGAACAAAGCGATGAGAATTTCACTAGTCAAAACCAACATACTTACAGAGATTACATAGGTCGCTTATACCTATTATTGACACCTATTAACAAAATACAGTGATTATAACAAAAATATTTATTATCAATGATTTAGGGCATACAATAAATCAATATAAAGGTATTTATACAGAACAAAAATATCTATTTAATGAATAATGAATAGGAATAATATCGGTTTTTTAATGACTCCCCGATCTTAGAATGAGATTTTAGAAAGTATCCTTGACTGTGTGCTGCTAACAAGGATACTCCCGCGCTTTTCTCTGCTTTTCTCTCATGTAAAAGAGTAGGGATACGATTTCAGCAATTTGAAAAAGCGGGTAGGGTCGCGCAATACCTCTGTCGAAAAAGGACAGATTTGTTTATGCCGCTTGTTCGTGTTTTTTGTAAATTTTGAACTGTAAGTAAGAAAAAACTGGACTTTCTTGTATGTGTTACAGTCAGTATGTACATTCAGAATGCTTATATATTTACCAGTAAGTAT
>JABASH010000630.1:0-36513 GCA_019776445.1 Tomocerus maximus | reverse complement strand
AAAGTAATAATTAATGTTAATTTTAAAGTAATAATTAATGTTAATTTTAAAGTAATAATTAATGTTATGATTAATTTTAAAGTAATAATTAATGTTATGATTAATTTTAAAGTAATAATTTAATTACTATTAATTATTAAACAATTAGAAGACTGGTGATGATAACTTCGCGTCAGATGTCGGCTGCTAACTATTGGTACGGTTTTTTAACATTAACCGTACCGTTTCATGTATAGTGGTTTTAAAGTGTGATAAAATTTGGCATACCTACCCGTATAATATTTGATATTGCGTATAGGAGCCGCAACCAATGCAAATGAATGAAACGGGATCGCCAGATAACATGGGACATAAATTTTTAAAGAATGCATGGTTGCTGTTGTTGCTACTCAAACTGCACTGTACGCGTGTGAGCGCAGAGGTGGGCATGCATGTGACTATGAGTGCATTCAGTCAGACTACGACTATAGTAAAGTACCGGACCGGACGACGATAGCGAACGGCGGACTACAGAAACAGTAGTGACTAGTGACACGAACCCGACAAGACAATAACATATTGCACTACATACACACACACGTACGTATATAGTGTACACTGTACACGGGTTCATCTGCTGTAGTATATGTATAGGGTAGTATAAATATCGCATAGTGTACTGTCAGTGCATGGAGAAGAGTACGGACAGACTGGACAGCCGAGAAGTATAGGGCAGAGCAGAGAAGAGCCGACCATACAGAAAATACGGATAGTGTGTTACTGTACAGAGAGACAGTAGACAGTCAGCGCTTTGCCAACATTTTTATTATTCGTATTTTGGTAAAAATAGGCATTGTTTTTCAGGTGAGAAGTAGTGACAAATATTTCTGAATAAAATTATACATTTGCAAAATATGTAATGTTTTGCTCGAATTCGGGGTATTAGTTATTAGAGTTTATTACTCATAAAAGTTTACAGTTGACAGTGTGAGTGAATTATTAATCATTAACTAATACTACCACATTTTGACGTTGTTACTTTGTACATCTTCGTCATTCGTTCCTGGCTCTAGTTCATAGTGTTCATAGTTAGGTATTTTCTTTTGCTTCGTTTCTACAAAAAGTATTTCTGTCTTCTATTTTCAAATATTTTTGACGTTATTTCCTTCTCGGTTTGCTAGAAGGTAAAATACCTGAGGTATTAAATAAATAACAAATAATACATGTCAGATATCAGTCTTATTAGTTTTTTGAATTTTGTGGTGTTTTTTGTTTTCTAAACAACATTCTATCATTTTTGGAATTTAGTTGTATGCTGGTAAATGCATGGCACTAGCAGTTTAGTTTGATAGTTCAGGGTAAAATATGAATAAACTAACACAAAATGCCGACAGGTATTTAAATATTTGCATCTAAAAGTCTAATTTGTTTTGTTTTGTTTTTGTATCTGTATCACTGATGATGGTTCGTTTCGAAATGTTTTACAAACGCCGAATTCAACTTTGAATGCTTCAGGAAACGAAACCCAAAATTGACAAGAATGAAATTCCTTCTATTAAATGTTGGAATCATGAAGAATGACAATTAATTTTAGTAGACCTTTATTTCAAAGAAATATTGTGTCATTTACTGGAATTACTTTTAAAGAAGTTGCATCTTCAACAGAAGTCCCATTAACTATGTCGGATTACATATCAGTTAAAGAAGAAGTAAGTACCTCACCTCCTTAGCGAGATCGAAGTATTAACTGGTGCTATTGAAGCAATTAAAATGATTAGGTCCCTTCAAATGAAAGCTAATATGTGCATTTTCGTGTGATAATTTACAGGACAGTACTGTCACTAAATCTGACAGGTCAGCCGAAACCAGTGCCGAGACAAAATCGGAAAATATTGTCGAACCTGGGTGTGACCAGTTTACATTTAGTCATTCAAATGGCCAGTCTCCAAAATATATGTCGGACATATCTGTAATTAATAGTCAAACTCCAGGCGAAGGTCATGAAATCCTATGCACTGTTCCATCAATGGAGTCGGTTGAGCAGCTTGCTAATGATGATGAAGATGATTTGTTTATTCCATTTCCTGTCGCCGAAATGAGTCGTTTAGATGAAATGATTTCTAATCCCAGATGGGTAGTACCCGTCCTTCCCGGTGGCCAGCTGGAAATACTTTTGGACGCATCAATTCAGCTTTGTAAAAGAGGTAAAACTAGTAAAATATTTAACCCATTGCTTATCGTACCGGGTGATTCCGTTGTCCGTGGCATGCCCGACATGAGCTTTTTCGACATGGTGGTGCTGTATTAAAAAACAAACAATGTTTCAAAATGCAACTTATACACATCAATTTAAATTCAAGCAAATAGAGGTGGGGAATTCGGGCATTTGGGGTAATTAGGTAGTCAATTTTTCGATTAGTAATAAATCTACTGCATTGCTTTTCCCATCGTGTTACGGAATATCTCCTGCTAAAGTCTTAAATTATTTACATCGTTTTGAACTTGAACTATGTTCTTCATTTAGTATAATGATATATTGATATTATAATGATCCTTAAGACTTTAATTGTCAGTGAGTATAGTAGTGTTGCTTCTGGCGTTTGGAATTAATTTTTGTTTACCAGGAAAGCGTTGAACATATCAACCACTTATCAAGCTTTGTAATATAACTATATATCCATAGATATAGATTGAGATAGTTAATATCTCAATTGAATTCATTCAAACTAGAATCGTAAATTAAATTATTATTTGATACCAATATTTTGTACCATAAGAGACCATAGATATTTTGCAAAACAAAAAATTTATATATTTCAGGACTGGATACTAAAAGTGAACCTTGCCAAAGGTTTTTTCGTGATGGACTTACAATATCATTTACGAAAATTTTAACTGATGATGCAGTCTCCAGCTGGAAACCTGAAATCCATAAATGCATTCTAAAAAACTCTGAACGCCTTGTGGATTTGATAATTACAAAACTTAATCAAGATTGGTTTCCATTGCTGGACCTAATGGCAATTTTGTTCAACCCGTCGAACAAATTTCACACATTTAACGCATCTCGACAACCCGAAAGTTATTCTTTAGAAGTCCCAATAGCTGATAATGATTTGTTTGCACGACCTGCAGAAATCAGGATATGTAAAGGTATGATTTTATAGCACCAAGTTAATAGTTAACGATCTTGTATATACATTTTTTATTTTTTTTTGAATTATCTACCTCTACCTGTTCTGCATATTACATTTTTCTACTTTTATAGGCTGGCTGGTTGATTTATTGAATCGATTTGGAAGTCAAGGAGGATTTGCAATGATAACTGAGCGATTTCAAAGTCAGACTCCGTTGTCAGTCAATCTTGTCTATTGTCTTATTAAGCCTTTTGCCCAATGCCACGAGTTTTTGACTAGACATACCATTCAGGAGTACTTTGGACCTATTTTGATCGCTGCTCCTCAGTTTTTGGAGAATCTTAGCGATGATGACCTTAAAAAAGAGACTGCAAAGTCGGACATTATTTCAAGCATAATAAGAAACTTAAAGTCGATTCAAGGACGTATTTCAGATAATGAGGAGCAAATGAGGAACCTTGAAATTTTTCGATTGAGAATGATACTGCGAATGTTACAGGTACATTTAAATTTAGAAATTAATCAATATTATAATGAAATTCAATGCCTTTGGTATTTCTTAATATAAAATAATCAGTGTAGTAATTTTGTTCTATTGCTTGTTAAACAATTGTTAATTTTACAGGTATCCTCTTTCAACGGGAAAATGAACGCCTTGAATGAAATTAATCAAGTCGTTCAAAATGTTACATCGCACTACCCCACCCATCATTACCGAATGGAAGACGGAGAATATCTTACCTCCAAAATTATAGCTGAATGGTTTGCGGAAAATCAAGTTCTTCAGATAGTTCTCCGGGACTCTCTTCACCAGCCACAGTATGTGGAAAAGTTAGAAAAAATACTTCGCTTTATAATTAAGGAAAGAAGTTTGACGTTAAAAGATCTGGATGACATTTGGGCAGCTCAGGTATTTTGATGCTTGACAATATAAATTATATAAGGGTATTGTAGTTACATAATGTACACAAATTTGAATAGACTCAAACATATTAAATGAAAAGGGCTTACATAATAGGTGATTTTTGTTCATAGGTGGGTAAACACGACGCAATTGTGAAGAATGTGCATGATTTGTTAGCTAAACTAGCTTGGGACTTCAGTCCAGAGCAATTAGATCACCTTTTTGAGTGTTTCCAAGCAAGTTGGACAACTGCTAATAAACGACAGCGTGAAAAACTGTTGGAGCTCATTCGGCGACTTGCAGAAGATGATAAAGATGGAGTGATGGCCTACAAAGTTTTAACTCTATTCTGGAATTTAGCCCATTCTAATGAAGTGCCCACGGAAATCATGGATCAAGCTTTAACGGCCCATGTTAAAGTTTTAGACTACAGTTGCTCTCAGGTACACAAAACTTCATTAGCGAATTAATAGACTTATAAACATGAGAAGATAGTTCTGAAGCCCAGAATTATTTAAAGAATAAGTTTGTAATGCTATTTTAATGTGAAACAGCAAAGAGACAATCAGAAGTTTCAGTGGCTTAACAAAAGCATGGACCAACTAGTCACACATGATGTCGTCTGGGTCATTCCAGCTATGAAGCACATGCGAGAAATATTCTCCCTTTATCCCGAAGGTCAATCGAATCATAAAAATGCTTCAGCCATTTACCGACCCCATGTAATAGGCAAAATGCAGCAAGAAAGACAGCTCATAGTAAAAGTCTGCGACTCATTAAACACTTACATGGAGGATGTGCGTAATTACGTGAAAGGTGAGCAAATATTCCAATGGCATGTATTTCCCCTCATCTGTATTGCATAAGTTATTTGAATGACAATTACTTCAAATGCATTTTCAGAGAAAGTATCGTGTGATCCTCACAATGTTAAACTCGATGGCCGATACTCCCATCTGGACCAAATACGCGAGAGACTTACATTCTTAAGATTCTTATTAAAAGTAAGCACATTGTTCAGTTTCAGCTTAGTTGCAATATGATTTTTTTGTTTAAAAGTAGGTTAATAATAATGATAATGGCTCAAAAACTTTTTGCTACAGGATGGTCAACTTTGGTTGTGTGAAGATCAAGCAAATATGATATGGCAGTGCTTAGCAGAAACTCCTGCCTTTCCATCAGATAGAGAAATGTGCTTTGAATGGTTTTCAAAGTTAATGGGCGATGATCCAGATTTAGACCCAAAATTTACTCAACCGTTTTTTGAAAGAAAGATTTTGAATTTCGATGCTACATTACTTACAGAAAGTGGAATGGAGTACGTAGTTTACAATTGCTATTAAATCAAAATATAATTTTAAATGTTTACTAACTGTCATCTATTTCTTGTTTTCTATAGTTGTTTTGAGCGTTTCTTCAAAGCTGTCAATGTTTGCAACAAAAAATTATTTGTGAAGAGAGAAGATGTGTTGATGGATGACGTAATGAAATATTTAATGATTAACATGTAATATTTAGTGTAGTATAATTTCATTAGTTTCTTTTGACATATTATTAGATGGAGCTTATTGGCACCGACTACATCTGGAGAGTAATTTTATCTGGGAGTGAAGATATGGCTACAAGAGCCATTGGTTTCCTTCGGACTATTTGTACTGCGCTGGGACCGAATTTAATGCCGAATCAAGTTGATGTTCACGAGGACTTCATTAGTTCGTGTACAGATCGTCTTAGGGCTTCATATGACACAATTTTAGTATTGGAAAAAGATAAAGACTCTACTAATCGCGTCCGACAAGAAGTGACTCGCATGTGCAGAGTTCTCAGAGTGTTACTTGAATATATTGTGGAATGTGATTCTGATTATGGGGATGAGCGTGCGTTCATTCCGCTCTATAGGTAATTAAGTTTGTTGAAATTACGTAGAATTTGCTACCTACTACCTATGAAGTTGTTGCATACTTAAAATGCTATTTTTAAATATATTAAAAATGATATTTTTATAGGGCATCGAGAGGTAAAAACTTCAGCATATACATACGTTTTCCTAGTCAAGGTGGACGGGGATTTGATGATATCGAAATCTTTACCCACAACAATGAAACACCTGCTGGACTTCGCAGACAAGTGAGGCAGCACATTATTATTTAAAATTATGTTGTCTTTATCATCTCATTATCTAACAATAATAATAACATACTGATGTATAATTGAATTTCAGATAATTCGTCAGCTGAAGGAACATACCCAAACAAATTCAGCGTTTAAATTGGATTTATTTTATAACGGAGAAATCATAGATTTATCGGAAGATAGAAGAACCGTTGCCCAGTTTGGTCTTCGAGACAAAATGGTATTTATTTAAGAAGTAATAGATACACCGTGGTTATATATTAAATTCAGTACTCATGATGCTATGATTTAACGTTAATATAGTTAATGCAAGCCAAATTTGTTCAAAATAATGTTACAAATTCTCCGGACTCGAGCGAAGAAAGTTCTGGAGGTTCTCCTAATCATTTTACAGCAGGAACAGACGGACCTAATATTGAAGCAGAGGAATCTTTACCTTCTGTGGTAAATCAACTTTTTAATAATTTAAAATTAAAACGACATTTGGGATGTGACGATTCTTATAGTCCGTTAATTTAATTTATTTTTGCAAATCTCATTCAAATTTTTGATGTTAAAACCAGATGATGTCGATGGACGAAAAGCGAATGGAATTTTTGTGCTTGCTTTGCGGCCTTGGAGCAAATATAGCTGAAGAAAGACTGCGAGAAGGAGCGAGGACTTTGTTGTCGGTCCTTCCTCCTTGCCGTCACACAGGAAGAGCTTTGAAAAATGCTTTTCTCGCTCCTTCGACTACGACAGCAACAGAAAAAAAGTCATATAGTTTTTTGTTCAATGCAGAACCAGCATTTGTTCTGTATAGACTTGAAGTAAATATTTGCATTTAAAAATAATTATTTTACACCACGAGCGTATACATTTGAACTGAGTATTATTGTATAATTATTTACTAGGTTTTGTATGCTCTTCTGTTTCCTGCCATGGGACCTGAATCCCCCGGAACGTTGGAGTTACTGCACATATTTTTCGTGTCAGGGGGCGCCGGGATGGTTGTCGAAATGCTTACGAAAAATAATTTCATGCCTCTAGCAGATGTAGCGACGAAGAGATCAGCCTACCTCGCCGTTCTAAAACTGACAAAGGCAGTTCTGACGGTGACATCGCACTTAGTTATTCGATATGAGACAGAAACGAACCACATTGGAGTTGAACGATTGAGGGTTATTAAAGAAGCTGTGACCTCAGTGCCCAACTCTTCCACGGAAGTTATTTTACGAAGAATCGCAGATAGAATATCTTTATCCCTGTATAATTACATTAAAACAAACTCAACAGAGATGTGTATAGAAGGGCTGAGAAATCTTTTGAGTGCAGCTATAGAAGGGATTTTGCCTGACATAGAAACTATTCGGTTGGTCATTCGTCTAGCAGGAGCCACTGCCCTGGGTTCCTTGGCTTATTTTTCTGCAGAACAACACCAGACCAACCGAGAGCCTACCGACGACGACATAGCGGGTAATATTAACTAAATAATTTCCGTCGGTTTGTAAACATGTGCATAAATTGAAATGTAAAATTTTTATGGTTTTGCAGTATGTGAGGAAGCATTAGAAACACTTACATTGAGTTTTGTTCTGAATCCATCCGCTCTTGACCAAATGATCTTGGATCCCAGTTGGAAGGGATTTCTTAGACAAGTACTGTTTGACACTCAAGGACGCACCGTTCGATTTATAGCCAATGAGCAGTTCTTTATGATTGCAACCAAGTGCACAGGGAATTCCAACGTGTTAACCTTTTTCATAATGTTTCTCTTTGAAATAGTACAGACTCTAGTCAGGGAGCTACCACATCACTCCAGAGATGTATTTCATTTACTCTGTAATTTATTGAGATATTCTCACAATTTCTGTATCCCCTTGCCCAAGTATGACCATCTACTAACCACAGAAATAGAATGGCTACGACAAGCTAAGGTTTGTACTTTTAATTTAATTGTTTTTAAAAATCACGCGGTAGAACATTTGTAAAATGGTACTGAATTGCATTATAGGAATACATCAAAACTAATGGCGAAGGATGCATTCAAGAAGACTTGCTGGAGGGCCACATCTGTGTTGCAAGAGAACTCACTTGCTTCTTGAGCCCTGAAAAGAAATTCATATTGGGATGTGATCCACAAGGCACTGGTACTTCATTGATCTGCGTAAGTTTATAACAGCTTTTAAACAGCACAATTTAATTCGCTATATACTGTAAATTGTCTTTGGATAATGACTAAGAACAATCATAATCTATTATAGATTTCTAGTGGAATAATTTGTTTTGTTTTGTAGGAAATCTTGGAAGAATTTGTTTTCCCCTGGTCGAAGGCACATTCTGCTTTGAAGCAGTCTGGAGAAATGCCATCTTCACCTCCAATCCAAATTTGCTCAACCCCCATAACGCAAAACGCAATTCTAGACCTAGTCGTTTCCCTATGTACAGGGTGTATCCACAACCTGAAATTAACTGTGGAGCTTTTAACTAGACTCTTCAATTACTCTAATGGTGATAAGCAATGTTTCAATTATTATTACGTCGAAAAATGACTACCTAGATAAGTTTGGTTGTTAATTGGATTAATTTGTATATCAGATGGGGACGAAGTTCTCAATGAATGGGAATATATACCACCTGTGGGAAATCGTCCAATGGGAGGATTTGTGGGCCTTAAGAATGCTGGAGCGACTTGTTACATGAACTCAGTTTTGCAGCAGTTATTCATGGTTGAAAATATACGAAGAGGGGTTCTAGGGGTGGAAGCATCTGATTCAGATATAACTGAAGACTCTAATGACGATACGGTGGTAGGTTCAGATTCGGATTGCTTGCTTCCTCTTACCATTCCAAACTCTGCAGAATCTTCAGCTCCTGACTCAGTGATTGATAGAAAGTCGTACAATGTGTGCATTCTAAAGCAAGTTCAATCTATTTTCGGTCACCTTGCATTGTCCAAGTTGCAGTACTACGTCCCGAACGGATTGTGGAAACATTTTAGGTTAGTTTGTGTTCTTTGTCGGTTTACGGATTATTTTCGCTATTTCTTTGGATGGTCGTCAATTTAAAAAATTAAATCTTGGAAAAAGTTATAAATGTGTCTTCGAGATTTTAATGGTAAATGTTTTGTGGATTGTTTACAGACTACAAGGGGAAGCCGTAAATCTTAGAGAACAACAAGACGCTGTTGAATTTTTCATGAGTCTCATCGAAAGCGTTGATGACGGAATGAAGGCAGTCGGGGAGGAACAAATTCTTTCCAAAAATCTGGGTGGTCTTTTCTCGGACCAAAAAATCTGTAAAGAATGTCCTCATCGATATTCGAAGGAGGAACCATTTTCAGTTATTTCTGTAGATATACGTAACCACTCCAGTCTGTCAGATTCATTAGAACAGTATGTGAAAGGAGAATTATTGGAAGGAGCAGATGCGTACCATTGTGAACGATGTAATAAAAAGGTGCGTGAAAAGATAAATACATTTAACAATTTATTTGTTTGAAGAGAATAAATATTTTTGATGATAAGGCCTACGTATTCATGTCCTAAATGGCTCGTTATTATTACAGGTGGTAACAGTAAAACGACTCTGTGTCAAGAAGTTGCCGCCAGTATTAGCAATACAATTAAAACGATTTGAATATGACTACGAAAGAGTGTGCCCCATAAAATTCAATGACTATTTCGAATTTCCTCGAGAGTTAGACATGGAACCGTACACAGTCTCAGGATTAGCAAAAATTGAGGGAGAAATGATCGACGGAGACGATGCGGCTCTTCTAGGACAAAATGTCTGTACTTCGTATCGCTTGACAGGCATAGTAGTACATTCTGGACAAGCATCCGGTGGCCACTACTATTCCTATATTTCGTTCAAGTGAGTTTTCATTAATATCCTATGTTATTTTCAATTTTCGGAGTAGTGTGCTGAATGTTAGGTTCATCGAATGATATTGGTTGTCTTCCTTAGGTGTAGTGATGGCATTTGGAGATGGTACAAGTTTGACGATGGAGAGGTTTCTGAATGTCGTATGGACGACGACGAGGAGCTAAAAAATCAATGTTTTGGAGGAGACTATTCTGGAGAGGTATATCAAATAATAATAGTTCTAGACAAATAAAACCTACCGGTTAGTTTTCCGGAATAATTTATTCACTATTTAATTTTGGGAACATAGGTATTTGACCACATGATGAAAAGAATGAGCTTCAGACGCCAAAAACGATGGTGGAATGCTTATATTCTATTTTATACACAAACTGAAGTCATTGACGCAAGTTTGTCTGCCAAATTTACTGGATTATCGGGTACTTAAATTTGCAATCGTTAAAGTAGGAATTACTTTGTAACTTTACTAATTGCTTTTAAACTGATTACAGTTAGTGAAAGAAGACCTAAAATCCCTTCATTGATTGAACGAAGCGTGTTGAAGCAAAACGTTGAATTCATGCATATTCGCTCGCATTTTTCGATAGAGTATTTCCAATTTATTAGAAAGTTGGTCAGCTCAAATGTTTTTGCTATTACTAATGCCCATTCTATGGAAACAGTGGTAAGTCATGATTCTTCCGAGTTCGTTTAAAAATGATTACGAAATAAAAGTATTCTAATAAGCGAATTTTCAATTATTTCAGCAGTCCGATGATTTGGACCAGTTAGCTCTATTAAGTATTCAAATGGCGACGCAGTTCCTATTTTCTGTGGGATTTAGAACGAAGAAGACTCTTAGGGGGATGGCTAGTGATTGGTATGAAGTAATAGTTCCATATTTGAAGCATTCAAAAAATGTTCGGTTTTGGTTTGCTACCCATGCTTTATTCCGAGACCCTTGCAGGTACAGTTTTAAATTGATTATAAAAGAAAAACTTCCATTTACATTTTTGAATGCTTAAAAAATAGGTATATTTTTGCCTTGCAGAATCAGCGAATATTTGCTGGAATGTCCTAGTTCTGAAGTTCGACAAGCCTTCTCAAAAATTCTTGTCTTTTTAGCTCATTTCTCAAAAAATGACGGAGTTTATGTTCCTTCTATTCCAATGGCTACTTTATGTAAGTCAATTTTATGTAAAGTGTAATGAAATTTTAAATATCTTCTTTTTAGTGTTTGTTTGTTTAACATGATGCATATTTTAACTTTTAGCTCGTAGTACGGATAAACGATTATGGGAGTATATAGTAGATGCTGTGTTAAATTTGTTACGTCGTGATGTATCGGAGTATGGGCGACATTTGGTTCAGTATTTTTCGTTCTTTGTGAATTATGCGCATCTAGGTGAAGAAGAAAAAAGACATTTGCTATCGGCAAGACTGCCTACACATGATTTAGATGTAATATCCCAAGTTGCATTAATTTCTTTATGGTTTGGTTTTATGGACCTTTACGTGACCCTGTTTGAAATGTATTTTTGATTACTTTTCTCACAGAGCGACGTGGTATCTGCTTTTATGTCTCTTGCTGTAGACGACGGTCCTGCCCCACCCATAAAGTACCAATGTGCTGATTTAAGCAAATTGTACCAAGTTGTGTCTATTTTAATACGTTCCTGCGATGTATCAAGCCAATGCTCTTCTGCTGTTGAGGTTCGCCTTTGTTTCACATTTGAGAATGCTAAGACTACACAACCCTTATCATACTATATATATGGTGATTGCATTTTAACATCATATTCTGTTTCAGGACGCACCTGTAAAAAGTAATCCATACATTGAAGGGAATTTAAACGAGTCATTAATGATACTACCCGAGTCAGCCTACTGTGGAGTCTACGGAGACAAGTAATATAAAATACAAACTATAGTCGTAAACCTAGATTTTATGGTAGTGAATTATAGTGAAGAATAACGAAATGATTTAACTTTGTAGTTATAAAAGACCAATAGTAATATCTACCGAACCAAAAGAAGTTGTGGGAAAGGATGAGACAAAAGAACCGGACCATATTAAGCCATGCAGTTCTTATATTAAGAAAATTATAGACGAAGCCTCAACATCCGAAGATACGATTCTTCTAATCCAATTTTTATGCTGGGAGAACTGGGAATTCACAAGTAGCGTTCTGTACGAAATTCTTACTCACATCGGTTATTCGTATACACCAGAATTGAAAACGTTCCTTGAGCTGTTGATCAGTTTGCTTAAAATAGAGGATTCTTGGCAAATGAAGAGAATCACTTATTCCCTGAAAGGTACTGGCAAAGTGAAAGGTAATGTAAACGACGACGGAATACTGTATTTGCAATTGATAAGAAAATTGAAACACAGACATTGATTCTCACTGTGTTTCAATTTTAGAGAAATGAGTTATATAATGGTGAACGGAATTGGTTTGTTTTACAGGGTTCCCAGATGACAAGGATGGATTAATCGATATCATTCACCGAAATAAAACGAGTCATCCGAAGAGAGCATATCTTTTTATTAAATCTGTCACAAATCTAATGGAGCCTAACGGGATGGCTCATCGTGTAATGACGGCCACGCCTGATCTGATGAGAAAATGGAGTGCGGCGGTGGATTGGTTGCAGCATGAATTAGAGCGGCGTGCTCCCACAGCGGGATCATCTTACGGCTACTCAGCAACTAGCTGGTCACCTCCTTCCAACGAGTCCGCTAATGGCTCTTTCTTCTTGGAACGATCTCTCTCAGCGAAGACGACTCTGGAAAGAGCCATCGAGCTCCGGATCTACCCGGAACTGGGTGACAATGACGAAGACCAAATATCTAGCGAGGGGGAGGAGGAGGGAGGAAAGGTGACCCGAGATGCCTATACCGTGCCATTGGAAGGAGATTTTGGACCATTGGGAGTGAGACGTCCGGCTGCTAAGCGCTATGACTCGTCGTCGGTGAAACCTAGACATGATAATACAAGACTTGATAATAGACTTGACTTGAGTAGACGGGAGACGAGAGACGGAAGACGACGAGACCAAGACGACATTGATGCCTGGTCTGTACCGCCGAATACTCCGCCGTCGAGCAGTGAAAGTCTGCAGATTAACGATGAACTGTCGTCAAACACGACAAATCTGAACAGCCTTAGTCCGAGTAGGGTGGAAGTGGGCGAGCCGCCGAGTTCTGTATCTCTAACCTCCTGCTCGTTGTCAGCAGTACCCATGGCGGTGCCGTTTCAGTCGACTGTTACGACGTCGACAACTTCTTCTACTTCCATTTGCTCGGTGCGACCATCATCTGCTGCGGGGTCCCCTTCTAAAACGAGTGCAGGGGGAGGGGCAAATTCCGTGACTCTGAACTTGCAGGGCATCAACTGCCGGAAAGTGCGGCGGGCACAACTGCACGGGAATCTGAAGACGTGGTCGAATGTGTCGGAGACTCCACCATCGCCAGACAAAGATAAAGAAGTGAACTGAACTGAGGAGTCTTACTCAACTGACGTAAACTAATCTATAGGAATAATATACAAAAGGATATGTATTTACTTAAATATAATTATATTAATTTTCAGTGTTGCTTCACAGTTGATGTTGATGGGACGAGCAACAGAAAATCTAATAGTAATGAGAGTGTAACTTTTGGCTTACATCGATTTATAATTTATAACCGTAATTTGTCATATAGCGATAAGTGATAATTTGCAAGAGCGACAGCGACTATCTATATATATGTTCCCTTTGGGGACACTAAAAATTTGAATTACTCACTGAAAACACGTTTCTTCTATGACTTCAATCCTTATATTATATACAATTAAGTATCTCTAAGTATGTAAATGCAATAGTCATGTCAATAAGTACTACAACTACACTTGCTTTTTTGCTTACGATAAGCAGAGGGAAATAAATACATTACACGATTGTTAAAAGGTAGAATAATCTCGGGTAGACTGCAACTTGAGACTCTTCTGATGTCAATGTGCAAAGATCTACAATAAATTGGATACGTGAGAAATCTTTTAATAACTGTTTTAAATGAAATGCCATTGTGGAGACCAAAGTGTAGCCATTTATTTATAATCCCTTGCAATCTTTCTAAAGTGTTCAATCATTGTTAATATGTAATTCAGTAGATTTTCTGTATTTATAGTGGTAGTGTATGCTACTTTAGGCTAATATTATGCTAATCGGTAGCTGACCTCTCTCTGCATGTCCGCTAAGTCCGCATTACGTAACCAGCTCAGATGCTCGTGCTAAATGCGATTGTTGGCAATTGGCATCTGCACTTGAAAGCGTACGGTGAAATAAGTGACTGATTTGAGGGTTGCATACAATTGGTGACTTTTTAATGAAATTGTAGCTTGAAGTCATCAAATATAGAATACCTGATATGATATATATAACAAATATGAAATGTGAATGTGTTAGTAATTTTAATTCAAGTATAAGATATTTCTTACTTGCAATTCGATCGCTGGAATTGTGGGTGCTTATAAAAAGCTGTACTTGTACACTATGTAATCTAATGTAATTGCTACAGATAAGAGATAAGTGAATATTTGATACATATAGTGTAAAATTCTGTAAGAATGTACGTGTACGTCTTTCTGTAAATGAGTTTTTCCGTTACGAATACGAATTATCTCCGTTGACAATAGGAATGGATCTTTGTTTGCTCTATGAATAAATTAAAAGCCCGTCAAACAACCACGCCCAATACCCGGGTGCCTCTTCATTCTTCCTCACATCATCATCCCCACCATTTAAATATGACCACTCACTTCCTCAGGTTTTAAATGAGCTTACAATCTAGCTATGCTTTTATTGCTAGATAGGTAACTTATATAGTTAAAAGCGAATGCTCCAGAAGAGCTCTTCGTTTTATGACATTTAACTTTCGTTTCAAAGTTTTTTACTTTATTATGTTAACGTAAGAGGAAAAGGCATTTCCTTTCACTTTCAACAAGCAAACTAATAACATAACTTTTTGGAATTTTATCTGTACTACATACAAATCCATTCATACAGTCATATCACATCCCATAGGAAATACTTACTTGATAGCACGAAAAAGTTCAAAATAGTTCGGATTTTAGCTGTAACTTCAAGTAGATTTCATGGGCTATATGTGGGTCGTCAGTCTACTTCACAATTCTTGAGATTTTAGTTTACACATACTCAACTTGCAAATTAAATCAGTTGAAATTATGTAGGTTCATATTGGGAGTTCTCTAAAGGCCTCTTTCCTTTTATCAATGGCAGCTCTGCATGCATGTTCATATTTGTGGCGATGGTTTACATTTGGCATTTGGAGCGTAAGAATATAGAACCGCAACCGAGGGAATTTATATTAAAATTATTTCATGATGCCATCATAATTCTTGGGTGTATCCTCTTGTCATCGTTTTGACTGGATATGACTCGAAATGAACTAATGAAATATTTTTAATATAGAAACACTAACATTTCCCATAGAGGCCTTCTCTTCATTTGAAATTATAACTAAACATTATGAAAAGGGTAGCCAGATAAGCTATGACCAATCTTCTAAATAATGATAAAACCTAGGATTCTCTCCATTCTTGAGTTAATTCTAAAAGCAACTGTACTTTCACCAGAATTTTTAACATGAAAAGTTGGTCTGGCGAAATTCTCATTATGAAGTTAGCGAAAGTACAACATATTACAGTTATATATGCTAACTTTGTTACATCCTGTATCTACTGCAAAAAATGTTCCAATTGTCACATTTTAGTTTCCGTCGGATGTCACATCAATGTGACACCGTTTTAATATGTACATAACTGTATTCCCCATACTACTACGTATATGCATTATGCATGAGTATGATAAGTGAAAGATGTAGCCAAGAATTTCTCCAACTTGATAAAAGCAGTTGGTTTGTGTTGGAAAGTATTTCGTGTTACATATATTAAATATGAAGATGTGAAATTGTAATTAGGTACCGTAGTATATTCATGCATGGACTGATGCATTTAGGGCATCTCTACTGATTTATTTTTTGCCGAACAGGATAGACCAAATTTCTGGCTGATGTCGGAGTAACTTTCTCTGTGTATGGTTAATATCCTAGGGATATCCTGCTGAGCTGCACCATTAGATTGCATTGAGTTTTAGGAGATGAGGGCAGGAATGGTTAAATGCAGTATTTACTAGAAACATGGTAGTAGAGAGCAATACAAAACATTACATGGTACATATAATGCCTAACTTTATAGTATAGTAGGCCGTGTCCTGCTGCCACAACGTCTACTACGCCAAAATCCTTTTGTCTTGCTTTCTCCAGCTATTGAATGCCACAAGGTCAAATTTATCTATAATACTGTAAAACCTCTGCATAGAATGCTATCGATTCCGGTTCTTACATTCCTTACCCTTTCGAGATAACTTTTTACCGTGACTTTCACTTACCCATTTTACTTGCAACAGAATTTCCTGTGGCCCATGAAGGTTGTAGTTACACTTACACCACTTGTCTCTGTCTCCAGCTGCACAACCGTTTCATTTGTCTGACAAGGAAAGCTATTTTGATATTCCTTGCAACTATACCACCGATTTTTCTTACCTTTAACCTCGGGGTACTGATTTCAGAAATGAATAATTTTTTTGATTATGAACCTTTAAAGCCGAAATAGTGCAGGAAAAAACTCAACCGACTGGATGAAATCTCTTTCACACTGAAACTTATACGAAATCCATTGCTCAGGGAAAAGTGTACATGGACATTTTGTAATTTACGAAATGATGGAACGTCATTCAGCGGAGTAAATAGTGATTTTTCATGGCTTATTTCAAAAATTTCTAATCTCTAACACATTAGTATTCATACAGTTTTGGATGCAAATTCTTTGTAGGGTACTGATTTTAGAATTTCTAGATGGACTACTTGAGTGTGATTTTTGTGACTGAATATGTAACAGCCTTCCCCTGGAATCCAAGTTGAGAAAAATTTACAAAACGGGAGGGTTTTTAGCATTTTCTGAAACAAATCTCATTTTCTTGGATATCTGGAGGATTCTTACAAACGTCACTCCCAATTCATATTGGGACAGAAATTCTGAAATCGGTGTCCTACAAAAATTTTCGTACAGTTGTTCATTCATGATGTGTGCAACCGAGTCTATATTATTATGTAAGAATCCGTTGTTAGTAAATACATGCTGTGCTATATAACAATGGGTGATGGGATGTGAAATATCGTATTTATACGTCTTAAAATACCTGGTGCATAATTTATCAAAAGGTTTTCTTGATTGACAGAATGGCCTAGTTTGTTGGGTGATAATCATTAATCATGCACAGTTACCATTCTTAGAATCAAAACTATGTATATAGCTGTGGAAAAATGGAGTGTTAAATTTTTAATAAGCATTCTACTGGCGTACATAGCCGAGGTCTCCAGTGTGCTTTTCTCCAGTTCCCAAGTTTATTCTTTATGTGAACGAGCGAGCCGAGCCAACCGGTTTCCGCAACTGGAGATTCGTTTGAAAGGGAAGTACATTATATTACATGCGCATGGATCATGTACTATAATATCCTTCCCACATCCCATTCCCATGTCTAATGACATGAAGACTCATTTTATCCTGGAGAGAGAGAACATTTTCCTATTTCGAGTGCTGTATCCTAACCCTTAAGAACATTTATCTGATGTGTGCAGTTGTGCATGTGCAGGTTTGCTGCCTGCATTCTGTTTGCTGCTTTCTTCGCTAGCAACGAGCGACTCCTTTCTTTTGAAACTACATACTGCAACGAAACGAAGTCGGATCGGACGCAATGACGGAACAAATCGGGTAGAACCCGCTGAACCATATATATTATACTACCATGTATGTATATTCGGGTAGAACCTACCTATAAGGCATTCAATCGCTTGCGTGGGATTCTTAATACATTCGGATGTAGTATGTATGTATGTATTGACTATCCGTCGTGGTGACTGGTGCTAGTGTGACGTCTCCCTTCCTCGTTACACTACAGACACTATTGCTGTTACACTATTGCATACATGCAGTAGAAGTCTAGTCAGGAGTATCTGTTTTGACTTCACTGCTGCCACTACATTATTTCAACCTTTAGGGGTGTTGAGTAAGTAGATAGGAGGAAACATAAATGGGTTTGGTGGTAAGGTGACTTATCTGGACCCAACCCAATTATTGTAGTACGACGCAAAAGGGACTTCAATCTAAAATATTCAACCCGCTCCCTTTTCAATGTTCGCTATACTCGTGTAGATTTTTAATGCACACATCATCAGCTTTCTTTTTTTTCCAATGGAAGATGTTGGAAAATGGAAAATTAGAATGCAACTTCAGTTCCCGAGAAAAATCCGGCTGACTTTTACCCGACAAACAGGCTCTGTATCCAACTCATACAATACTACTCTAGGACACAGTGTGGAAGAGAAGCAGATAATTAGCTACCCAACAAAGATATACATAATATACACATCCTACGGGATTTAGAGACAGGAAAAAGGAATCTTAAGGATGAGTGAATTAGATATGGAAGTCAATCCAGAAGAATTCTTACCAGGTGAGTGTGCATTTCAATAATTAATTCAATCATATTTACGTAGTCATTCCCTTTTGGGTTTTCATTGTGCTCAGAGTTTAAGCTAAAGGAGATTTGCGAAAGATTAAGGGTTTTATACAATATCTATGTGTGACATGATCTTTAATTGGTGCCGAGAAATATATAGCGTAGAAGACTACATAAGAGATAAATGTTTTCATTTGTGTTTAGATATTGGGATTTAAAAGAAGATCGATAACTGAAGAGACTTGACACACACGGGATTGTGGAAGGCATATATGCATTGACTGAAATGGCTCTTTCCTGTAGTCTTCCTTCGGATAAGAAAGAAGAGAGGCAGTTTCTTGAAGCGCTGCTAGATACGCCGGATAATGAGTCGAAAGGAGAACCTGGTCCAGAATGCACATTGAGAAAAGGAAGTGGTAAACATTGGTCATCTGTCCCTTCTTTGCCGATAACTTCGACGGAGAAAGTGAGTTCGGCAAGTACTTTCCCCGTAGAAAATAAATGGGCGGTCCGGGGTGAGAACCTTGTAGAACGGGAATTTGTGCCCTTGTTATCAGATAATTTTTGCAAACCATTGAGCAGCTCAAAAAAGAAAGAAGAGGAGAGCAAGTGCGAGTTTATGAATAAAAGTGACGGGGCTCTTCCAGATGTAACAGAAATCGAGTCACCGGTCAGAGTGAGTGGACGCTTATTTTCCTTATCGTCTGAAAAGCCATGTGATCTACTGGCACAACTACAGCAACAATCGAATGCCGCCGGAGCTGGGACCGTTCTCAGCCCAGTGTTTACAGCAACGGACACTGCGGCAAAAAGTCCGGGTGGCAAGGACACAGAAATTGAAGACTGTTTTTTATCCTCACTGTCACCCAGACACAGGGACAGTGCTGGTGAGTTATTAATTATTTCATTTGATGACAATGGCAATCCCTGTCCCTCCCACTCTCCGCCTCATCAATTCAATATTTTCACTGTCCCAGATGGTGATGAAGAGGAACCTGAGAGCGGGCAAGAAACATTCCACTACCCTGATAGTAATTGTGAAGAGACTGATATTGCCGGCACTGTTTCAGAAGACACAGATTCCAAAAGCAGACCCACAACTGCTTATTCCAGCGTAAAAGCAAGCAATAATTTAAAATTTGACGCGAAAAATGCTTATGAAAATAACAATGGACAGACGGAAGAGCCCCCCAAGTATTTTATCAATGCAGCCGCCCTTAGCGAAGAGAATTTCCCTCTTTCACCAACTCTCAATTTTCCGTCTTTGGACTATCAGTACATGTTGGAGAATACTGTGTACTCTACGTCAACAGCCAACACTCCAGATCCTAATTTTAGACAAGGTCAGAAAACCTCTAGCGATCCTGCTCGTGATGTAGACGAATCCGTCTTTAGCCGACCCCGAGTTCCTATCTCCAAAAGTTTCCCAGATATTGTCCAGACAACTTTTAACAACGACTTGGAATGTAAAGAATCTCCAGCATTGATAATGAATGCAATGACGAAAGACAATTCTGAACCGGAATCCTTAGTAGCTGACTCACTGGAAGAACTTGCTTCTTTAGACAGCCAAGCTAACAATCAGGATCAACATTCCTTTCTCCAAAAAGACTCTCCTCAGGCACTTTCTAAAGATAGAAATATACCGGCTTCTTTGCAATTATCCGAAGACTCTCAAAAGGGAGGGATTCTAGCGGAGAAACCCCCGGAAGCATGGGTCATCGATTTCAACTCAATATCTCTCGAATCTGAAATTGAGAGCTCTGATCAAAGTCATTCTCAAGCAAGACGCTCTAACTCAGGGAGCAACCCCAACTCACTGGCCTTTTTCGTTAATATTGACGACGATGACGATGATGACACTTTGTCAGTTGAGTTGAAAAGTAAAGGGTCGGCACACGAATCATGTGATAAAGGTACGGCTACTGAATCCGTCGACAAAAAGATTTTCTCGATGTTTGTTGATTTTCGGAGCAAGAACGAGAGCAATTGTGCTCAAGAGTCCAGATGCCAAGATGTCATTTCCGTTCATCAACACTCTACGATGATCTTTCCAAAGAAACCGATAATTAATAAAACGGTGCTGAATGTGATGGAAGACTGTGGACGAAGTGGACTCTCAGTCTCTTCAGCTCGAAATAAATTCCCTAGTCCGATTTTCCAACACAAAGCCGCTGCAGAAGCAGCAAGAAAAGCTGCTAGAATGGAACTAGATATTAAAGCCAAATCCGCCAAAATTGATCCTCCCAACCAAAATATTCCACCCCCATCTTCCACTGTGGAAAATATTAACGCAAAAGCCACAATGGAAGGCTCTGAAAATAGCAACCGCTCATCCCTTCATGTTGCCACTGATTATTGAAAACTCATTTTCAAGCAGTCTGTTGAGCTCGATGGAAAATTCCCAGCCCACAGGTAAACTCAAGTAACAAGTCCTAATTTTTCTAATTTTGCTTATCACCACCCACTTTGCAATGCAAGGCTTTAAAAATGCTTTTATTGAATGTAAATCAGGCACGCTAGAAACGTAAACCGCTAGTTTGGCAGTTTTCTCAAACCTTTTTTACGCATTCTTTTTTGACATACCAAATAGAAATGGAAATGTGTCAAGGTGGCCCCTGCTTCAAGTTGGGAAAAGACTTACTACGAATGTTCCAAGATGGAATCAATACCGATGTCAACATCAGCGTTAATGGGCGATATGTCAAGGCTCATAAATGTATCTTGGCCTCCCGCTCTCAGTATTTTGCTGCTATTCTCAGTGGACATTGGGTGGAGAAAGCGGGCAATACTATCAACCTCGATGGGTGAGAAATCTTTTCTAACAAAGAGAAAATATAAAAAGTGGGAAGAATCATCCATTATTTTATCATCCCCAAAGAATACAGAACAGAATAAAGGAGGACTGTAGTGAAAGTAAATCAATGTAAGACAATCCCAAGTACGCAAGACAAACGTAAGAAATAGCGCAGACTGTATTAGCAGAGAAAGTTACCTTTCTCCTCCCCAAGAAAGTTGGATATTCTTAACTTTTAAATTAACCATGATAATATGGTAACTACAACTAATTACCAACTATAATATTCCTATAAGTATAATAGGTACCTACTCTAAACAAGGTAGTAAATTGTTTCCGGGAATTTTTCTCGACCATAACAAAAATAAGTCAAATGGGAAAGGGAAAGATCATAATTCTACATAACTTATCTCAATGTCTTATGTAACGACTCACTTAGAGTGCTTTCTGGACTCAGCACCTAGCTTATTTAAGAAAATTTTACATATTTTTTGAAGTGTTAGTACATAAGGATATTAATATTTCAAACTATTTAATTAGCCAATGCTTTTGCGAAATAGAAAATTAACCGTTTGAGATTAAAGGCTGCAAATATGTACCGAATGCAAACACATCTCTGAAGGATTATGAGGCAGCTTATTTTGTTCGTGCTGCAGTAGTGGATGAGTTTTTATGCCAAGTACCTATAGACATGGACATGAACATGTGGACTTTCGTAATGTGTCCTTCGATTTTTTTGCCAACCTTTTTTGCATAGACGTGATGCCAAATGTATATAGACAATGGAAATATGCCACATTATACGCAGCGAGTGTCAGATTTCATTTTTCATTTCACTGAGTATTGCAGATTAGGATTTTATATGCCACATTATACGCAGCGAGTGTCAGATTTCATTTTTCATTTCACTGAGCATTGGAGATTAGGATTTGAGGGTAGGGTGAATACAAAAAAGTGCTTTAGCATTAGATGGTCTATAATTTAGTGGAAAATAAATTAGAGCTTGATTAATTGATTTGATTTCTAGATTCTCTTATAACGTTGTCCAGTTCACAATGTATCACATTTATAGTGGCACTAATGAAATACCGGACTCAATTGATCTTTTGGAGTTGGCTACTTTGACTGATCTTCTCGGACTGGAAGGACTCAGAGAAAACATCAGTCAGACTATAAGGGTCAAGTTCTGCCACAACTTCCATAGGGTATAGAATTTAACAGTTTTTGATTGTTTCCGGTGCGGTTATAATTTTCAATGGATGCTCTACTATACTTATATTATTGCAAAATTTGCGTTTCTTAATTATAAACTAATGAATTGTCATTGTTCTAGCCATGCACGGGATGTATCTCTGGAGTGCTGGAGTGCTTTCCAATTGCCATAGCTTATGGAATGGATGAGCTAAATCGGAAAATGACTAAATGGATTTGCAAGCATTTTGTGAGGATTTGGCCAACTAAAGCATTTGCCAATTTAGGAGATGAGCTAATCGAGAAATGCCTTCGCTACAGTGTTAATCACTTGGTAAGCAAAAATAGTACCTATAATGCAATGGTATACTCTTCAAGCATACTCTTCAAGCATACTATCCATACATACTACATGTTATGCATATGTAAGAATGTCAAGAATTTTTGCGATTACGAGTGTGAACTTGTTTTCCTAACCTTCATTGTTTTTCTTTCATAAAAAGCAACAATTTTTTCCTTTTGGAAATCACTTCACTGCCTAAGGTGTCCTTATGCGTTCTTTCATTATCTTGAATGCAGCATATCCGATATGTACTTGCATATACTAAGCATTTTACATGTACCTACTACAAACCAGACTTAATAACCTAAAATCGAATTCTGGTCGGTCGAGCTCAAATGTTTTGCAATAATTTGTTGTAGTATTCTGACATAAGATTGCTAAAATCGATTTTTAGGTGACAGGTGTTACCTTCCACAAACAGCCAATGAACTGCTATGAAAGTGGACTTTTAGCAATTCTGTTGTCCACATTTATTATTATTCTGGTCCTACATACAAAATGGTATGTCCGTATTTTACATGTTCGTTCGTCTAACTGTTACTATATCTTTGCAGTCTGGTGACAACATTCTGGATCACACTCTGGGATGCGATCAATTACTCACCACAATGCCAACGGTTCGTTGGACAGAAGGCATCTTCAGTATTGTGTCACAGCTGTCAGAGGCCTGCGTTCAATTTATTGGAGAAAACTTTTGCCAAGTCCTTCAGTCTCAAAGGTTAAAATATGACTTGAAAAATATAACTTGAAATAACTTCTGAAAATGTTTTGAAAGTTTTATCGCTTCGTAAAGATGATAATGTTTTAGAATGGAGACACCTGATATTCTCACAGGGCTTTGTGAAGAAAAAATTTAATTTCCGTTAGATAGTTATGTAATTAGTGCTGGTCTAGTTGCTGGTACTTACTGAAGTAAAGCTGGGATGAATGAATTTTGTTTTAAAAGTTAGGCTTTTCCTGTGAAAGGGATTTTCTGTGAAAATGTGAACATGGTATAGTATTTGTGGTGATATCATTGTGAATCAAACACTCAATGAAATTACTTATTAAAACATCATCGGTAGATCTCGAGAATAGCTTATGATAAAAGTTTCTTCTTACTGCATTTGTTCATACCATTCTCGAAACACGTCATGGTTATCCTCATTTACTTTGTTCCTGAATTTGATTTAGCTAATTAGTATACATACATACTAAGTACTGGGTATAATAAATTCTATCTCTCCGTAAACATGTATCTCAAGTAGCTCATTCTTTTATCTAACAGACCTTCTTTCAATTTGTATCGCGTAGACCCAATTTAAAAAAGTTCTTAACAAGTTTTCAAACCCTAGAGCACAGCACTCAGCGACAAAGTATTAATTGAGCCATGTCATTAAAATTTCCTTGTCATTTCATTAAAATTCTTGCAAGGGATTTCTCTTTCCAATCAAGTCACTAGCTACAAAATCGGTAATGAGTTCTTTCTATGTTTCCAGGTTTCTTCTATTTGGCAAGGGGCAAACATGGAATATATCTAGGATAGAAGGAACTTTCACAGAAGCGATGGTACTTCTAAAACCGGATGAAGCTTGTCTAAGCCACACCGCACTTTGTCGACTGATCGAACTCGGAACAGAGACGATTGATGAAGTTGAGTGGTCCACGGTAACTTTCGCATGTTTTGCCTGTACATAATTGGGCATAACAGCCTAGTCAGGAATTTTGATCGTGCTAATGGGCATTTTTATCAGCAGATATTTGCCATCCTGTTGGTATAGGAGATTGAAAGGTTTCAGGAGCCTGTTAATTTATCAATTATTTATCAAGCTACTATTACTGGTGCAGTCATTATTCTCTCTCCCATTAGTTTTCTCATTAGTACCCCAGTATTATTAGTGCAAATTGAAATGGCGTCAATTAACTTGATGAGTTAGTAGCGCAGTAGGTCATTTATTCTGGATCCTAGGAATGTATGTTTTCAAAAAACAGGAAAGTATCATGACCGATCAAAGGGTAATTTTTCATTTGGGAAAGAACCATATACAAGAGATGGGAACTAAAAACTCAGCTGACCACTGCATTTCTCATTTATCATTTAGACAGTGAAAAGAGGCAGAGAAATACGAGCTACAATCCCTTGATCTGGATATGCTTTTTTCATTAGTACCGAAAACTCTTATCTTGAATACGTTTTTTTATCAAGTCAAATATTCTTTTACTGGAATTGGAGGTATTTCGGGTTTCTTTTGGTCATTACATTCCCATCGGGATCAGCTACTATTTTTTAATCCGTTCCTTGGGAGGAAAATCAGAAATCGTACTATGCTATGCACAGGCCCCGTAATTTACTCATTTTCTCCAACCTGCAATCATACAATATAGCTATTGTTCGCACACTGAACTCAACAATGGATTTTATTCTTTGTTCTTTTGTTATAAAAGTTTATTAACAAGCTAATATAGTTTAAATTGATAAAGCGTAGCCATATATGCTATGAACTATACCGAAGTAGTACCTACTAACAGTAGACAGTCATCTATATTTAAGTGAGTGATATGAAGGATGATGATTGATTGGGATTTCTTTTTAGTTCTACGGTTTTTGTTTTGTAGCATAATGACTTTCAAACTACGGTTTGTCTTTGCCATACTTAAAAGCAATGTAAGTTGTATTTGTGTTGCCCTGCTAGATGTTCGTGGATTTTTTGAAGCTTCTTCGTCAAGAAGTTGAACGCTACTTAATGGCGAACGCTTCTAAAGCTGTTCTCTCAAAATACTGGGAGCAACTTAGCCAGGATATCCGGAAGAGAATCTGTACATCGTCGTTCATGGGATTTGACAAGTATGGGAATAAGATAACAAAAAAGTCATCAAATTCTGCATCAGGGGCTTCCACTTTGGCCTCTACTACCCAATCTAAAGGGAGTCATCAAAACCCGCGAGAAAAATCGTCGTCTACTTTATCAACTACTAGAGATTCTTCAAAGTCTAAAAGGAGCAAGCCAGTTGCATATTCTTCGTTGCCACCAAATCAAGCTAAGGACAACGAACCATCTGTCCAGGAAAGTGCCATTGGGAGCACAACTACAGGACGAGGAATTAATCCTTTTCCGAAGACAAAAACAAAAGTGGCATCTGTAAGACCAATGCAAAATGTAAGTAGCACCAGCACTGTAAACATTTCGAAAAATGTGCCAGAAACTCCTCAAGTCCCTCTTAGTGGGAATAGTGGGAGAGTTTCTTCTGGAAAATCGTCCTCGACTCTAAATACTACAGTATCAAGAATGACTTATGCTTCTCCTTCTCCAAGATCATCATTACAGAAGCAGACGTCTTGTGGAGCAGTTTCTCATTTACGGTCCACAGCTCTTCCAGATAGAGAGCGATCATTCAGCAGCTCAACTCGAAACTCAAATATTCCGTCAGTGAACAGGACTCCTTTGAAGCCATTAACCCCAATGACGCCATCCAAGCAATCCGTTATTACTGGAACATTTCCGTCTAAAAATACCAGGAATTCTGCACAAAGACAAGTCAATCAATCGGCTATGGGAAGTCAGAAAACATTCTTGAATAATTCTGCGAGAGCAGCTGCGGTTTCTAAGCCAAACCTTAAGCCAGCTTCAAGCAGAACTTCGTCTTCGTCATCTTCTGTTCAGCATACTCCAAGAACGCCTAATTTGGCCCAATCTTCACGCTACGGGTCTTCACTGACCAGCAATAGCAACAGATCGGGAAGTTCTGGAAGTGGGGGCTACTCAGCTCGCAACTCGTTTTCCAACTACGAAAGACCGGAAAGAATCGTTGCGATTGCAAAAGCAAAATCTAGCGACTCTAGGCCAAATCAAAATACTAACATCTCCGCAATGGGGAAGAACATGCAGAAGAAAACTGTGGGCTATTCCCAAGGACATACAACTATACCATCAACAATAAGGAACAGCAGCAGTGCAGTAATTGCCAAAGGGACGGCAGCTCCTAAAGAGCCATTAAATGCGACATCAACCCTGCCATCAACTAATTCGTCTGCCGCTTTTCCAGGAGTTGGAGATATTCTCTCAAAGGAAAACATTATGTCCAGGTCAACGATTGAAACTGATAGCGGAGAGACAAAAATAAGAACTTTAGCGGAAATTGGACGATCAAGTACTTTCTCCAAAGACGAGCCAACGATCTTAGGAAAGATGGACGGAATGACTTACGATGTCGAAATGCGCCCTTTGTAATTCCTTTTATCTAAAAATTAATGATAAGTATAGCTATAACTTATGTTACATATATATTGCCGCCATAATTAACAGTACGAGTACCTATCTACTTAAATGTAGTAACCTTAAATTAATTACACTGTTTTGCACTTACTATTACAATTGCTACGATTTCAGATGTTGTCCAATATGGGTATTGCGCAAAATAAAATGAAATGATTCAAGATGAACTCACCCGACACAATCTATTAATTTGCTCCACTTTACAGTTCTCTTTTCTGAGAATCAAAACGACATCGGGTGATAAATAGTTGGTATAGCCAAGAGCTGTAGGCTTTAGTTATCAATTTATGACTGTTACAATCTTACTTTATTAAATAGGTAATTGAAAATCCTGGATTTGCCTTCATTCAGGCGATATATTTTCAAAGAAACCTCAAACTAATTAGCTATGTCATTAGTCATTTAGAAAACGGTACAATAGATCTAATTAGTAAAAGTAGGTAGCTCTATGTTTATGTGTACGAAATAGTTATAATTACATCCTTATCAGCCTCATTTGCTTTCATTTCATGATTTGAGAGAAAGAGAAATTTCCTTGCAATTATCAACATAAAGCACAATTTCTCTTGAGCATAAGTTGTCATTCTTCATTTTACCTTCCAAATCTAGTTTAATGTAGTGCAAATGTTACTCTGGGAAGAAATAATGCTCTAGAACATGAATTATTAATTATACTGTATTCAAAGAATGAGGTATTTTTGGTTGAATATTGTAGATAATTGCCTTTTTATGTATTTGACGGCTCGGATTGTGATGACAGTGGTAAAGAGGAGGAAACTTTGATTTTTATCGGAGAAAGTTTATGTAGTGTCTAATAACTTATTCATTCCAATAGTTATTAGGATCTGAAGGAAACCACTTTCTGTAAATGAAAGCGTATCTGGGATGCGAATCAATGCAGTCAGAAATAATAGAAGTGTTCAAATGCATATGTACATCAGTAGTCTAGATTCATTTATTGTACAGAAGAGATACACATGGGTAGAGAAAGAGACTGACTGAGTAATATCGTACGGGAAACGAAGTAACAGCTGAAATGCAATCCGGATGAAAAAGCTTCAAATGATGGAGAATTCTTTCAAACTGTCAGCAACAATATAAAAGGTTACAGCCCGCCTGCTACTAATGTTTAATGACCGATGGAGCTATATAAAATAGTTGATGTCCTGCCCTGCCCAGCAATTCGATCGAATCTCAAACTTATTATAGAGCCAGCAGCCATACCGAGACCGTGGTGTGTGAACTGTCTGTAAGACACGTATATCTATACCTTATACGATCATCACACAACACACGTCTGTGGGGTGAGGGGTGAGCATCCGTAATTTGATAATCAATATTTACATTTTCAAATCTAAACCATTGTATCCCATTTTGATGAACATTCCAAATGCTGAAAAATTGCCAATCTACACAGAATTTTTGACAAAAGAACTTCTATGCGTATTGTCAATATTATTAACATAATTGCATTGCCATAAATGAAAAAATATACGGTCCAGAAAAGAAATCAATGATACACCCGATTTTTCCCCAACGTTTCTTTTAAAACCTGTAATTTTACGCTAAATTTTCAAAGATTAAAATACAAATTGCACACCCATTCCCATTTTAATATAACTAAATTGAATATTAGAAATTACTAAATGGCAGATGAACTAGTTCTAAGTAAAGCATTATGCAAAAGTATGTCATTGAGTGAGGTCTGGAAATGGAATCGAATTTGTGAATTTATTCCATTAACATTGGATATGGAAGAGAAAATTGGGGACTGCTATTTTCTGGTCAATCCGTAGATAATTGATGTATTTTTGCTTTTGAGTTGAATGAGAAATTGAAATCCCCATTGTAGCCCACTAAAATTATTAACTTTTATACGCTTGGCTGAACTTGACATTCTAGAATTCAAAAAGTTTCTCGCTTTATACAAACTTGTGGGCCCATCCAAATAAACATTATGATTATGATGGAGTAGAATCTGTTGTATAGGTGTGTGTGCATATCTAATCTGTATATTCACAAATTGAACTAATGGAAGGCTTTAGCGGGGGATTGAGACCACCGAAATTCCCATAGTCAAATAAATAAAAGTGTTTATTTATTTAACGTTTTATTATAGGAGAGTGTGCAAGGGGAACTATTACTTAGCTATTTATATCAAGTGAAGTACGTAATAGGCATGTCCTATTGCTGCAATTGAAGAAAATATATCTCAATATACAAACGTAAAACCAAAATGTTACTTTAAATCATTAAATGATTGAATCTGACAAATTGACAGTCCTAGTCCTAGGGTAAATAAAATATGAATGAGAAAATGGAATCTCAAGAATGAAATATTATAAAATCTTTCCTCTGAGATTTTTCCAAAATGAATTTGCGAAAAATCGTTTTCTTAAAAATAACCAACTTCCCTCCGTATTCTAATAGATTTTAATTATAGCAATGTACTGTAGAAATAAATGAGAAGAAAAATAATGAAAGGCACAACTGAATTTAGAGGATTGAATGTTCCAAAATTCCTTTTCAAAGTATTACCATTTTACACATTTTAATATTGTTTCATGCAAACAGAAAGTACATAGAATCAGTAATTTGAAAATCATTGATCTGTACTCGGTAACACAGACTTTTTCACCCAATGTCAGGATAATGAAACATTTAAAACACTTAAAACAGTAGCATAAATTTTTATTAGCCATTCTGTAATTAGTTATACAGTCACGAGAAAATAATTGGCTATAGCTAGCAAAAATTTACAAGATCTTTGACTAATATGTTGACAGTTGAGGATGCCAGGAGGTCCCATATTTTGTTCTTTATCCTGGAATAATATTTTAAAGGATTTGATATGAATAAATGAAAGTAAAATGTGCGCATTAGATGTAGGAGCTCCTATCTGTAGGTAGGTAGGTTCTAATGCTCCTAGGATTTAGCATATTTCTGGATAAGTAAACAAAATGCGAGGGGAAAGATTTTGGGGAGAAATGGGAGTCCGATGTTGGTGAAAGTTCCTTACCGGGCTCACTGTTGCTAGATGCTAGTAGGTGTGCTATGTAAATAGAGAAGGTGTGTAGTTGGGATATAGAGACATGGAACTACTACGGTGAATTGTACAGTATATCATAATTCATCGGAGCTCCATATGTACGTTAGACTTTCTTTACATGAGACAAAGTCGACACAGAGCGCAGAGGTTATTTCTCACAAGCAGAGGATCGAGAGAGGCTCTTCTGAAGACACACACAGACACACACTCTATAATATAGCAGAAGTGGTAAGCTGCCTAAACATAGATATATCTCGTATAGGAGTGAAACTGGGAAAATGCACAGAAAATCAGCCCAATTCCGTTTTCCACCTCAGTCGTTCTGTGTGTTTAGTCCAGGAGCGTATTGCTTACTACTACACGGTTTTTCACGCATTTTCCTTCACTTTTCACTTTCGTTTGCTTTCTCACATTTCTAACATTGTAGTTGTTAAGGTATATTAAATAGAGTCCCTCGGTGGGCTATATATAGAGACAGGGAAGATATTGCTTTGCTACGAATTGAGCAAGTCAAAAGGGATTAAATCTCCGATTAGATATGTTGTTTCTCGGATGCTGATCAGCCATATTATTATTGTCCACAACAGAACACAAGGGCTAGTTGATTGAGAGCAAGAGATCAATCCTACAGGTTTGTGCCGTGCTAAATTATACGCTTTATCGCAGATTTCTCCTTCTGATTGCAACAAGAACTCTCCTCATTCGATTTTCTATATCTGCTGGCAAAAAGACAGGCTGAAGACTGAAACTCCGGATTACTCACCACGGCCTTTCCGCTTTCTATTTTATTATATCCATTTCTCTGCTTGTTTCACCGTCTGGCTCTGACTCTACCACCGAATAAGAAGCAACAGAACTTGTCATAACATTAAACATAATGTAGCCCAAATCAGTTTCTTTCACGGAAGATAGAAGCTGTTGATCAACAGTTTGTTCATTCCATTCTCTACTAACTCCATTCCTACGCAAACTGACTTCATCCTCACCTATTCAACAATTGTCATCTCCATAATATTTACATTATCATCAGGTACAAACTTTGCCAATTTACCCTACTCATATATTTTTATGCATGAAAACAAAACTTTCACCTGTAGAATACAGAGACAAAAGGCCTAATTAGTTTTCGGCCAATTTCACAAATTACAAATATATACTGAATTCCGTCTACACCTCTGGGTTTTCCAATTCAGACCCATACGGAAAAGGTAATAAACGTGTTCACCGTGTGTTTCATGACTATATTTTCTGTGCTACTATACTCAACCTACTGTCAGTATCAGAATCCTCACCAATCCAATATAACTTTGCTAAAGTCTCTTTTCACCGTAGTAAAGATGTATTATTACCTATTCTAATTGTCACTGTCACCCTGTCTGTCATTAAATGAGGGGAAGGAGTGGCTCCGACCAATACTGGACGTGATATAGGTGAGCAACAATATATATATTCTTTGCCAAATAAGCCACTTACCTCACACACTTTGCCTTTCCACTCCATGCACATTATTCTGTCAAAAGACTAATGCTTATCTATGCGTAACCCTTTTCCATACAAGACCTAATGGGTAATTGCATGCTTCAGCATCGTGAAGGCTTGCAAAAAAGAAAATAATTTATTGCTAGTTTCCTCTGGTTATTTTTCTTGGCAAAAGGCATTAGCATTTCTTTCACCTCTAAAAGCAAGGTCTAATAATTCTATGATGTGTCCTATAAAGGTAACCCACTGACCTAGGTCGTCAGTTGATCATAAGTCCGTATTTGAAATAATATGACAGTCAGTGCTTAGCTTAGTTTAATCATCTAATTTTCTCTGTCGTGACAGAATGCATTCTCAGAATTTTCAATCAAATGTTTGAACCTCCATCCAATTGAACTTTTCAAAGGATTTTCTCTCTCTGTGTGAATAAAGATACATTACTTTATCAAAGCGTTGCGGGATCTCTTACTTTGTCAGGAGTTCAGAAGGTATACCAGTATAGACGATCCTTTTTACCAAATATATATTTAAAATGGAAGTCGTAGATTTCAACAGATTCCATAAAATAAGAACATTCAACCCACAAGGAGACTGGGGACAAACAGAGATTTTGTTTATCCCAAGAAATAAATAACAGTCTGCACAAAAACACAATGACTCAATTTACTGCACAATGGTGCAGGTTTAACACTTTGGTGGGAAGAAAGCTAGATATTATTTATATGCTTCCTAGGGACATTGAATCTTGCTGTGTATTTTCGGATAAAAATAGCTGAGGTATTTGTCTTACGTAGGTTCCTTCCCAAACTTGTCAGGTACAGATATACATCAGACGAAACCTAGAGTTCAGCAACAAATAACAAATGTATTCTCAAGACCATAAATGTACCCCTGAGACAGTTACGGTTTGTAACTTTCCATGAACGCATTATTGTCTACTTCCTGGGAATAAATTCAAGGAAGACTGCACTTGTATTGCACGCACATACAAATATAACTAGTCACACTATATCATATTAGTTCAAGACAACTTTACAGTTTATCCTCCGTTTTAAATCAGTGTCTGCCGACATCTCAACATTTTTTAGCTTCTGTAAATCGGCAAATGGGTTAGTGCGAACAATGCATAGAGGAAATTCAAATATTCAAAATACCTCGATATTCTTAAAGATTCCTGTCATATAGGCAAATAAAGTATATCAAAGAAAGGTTCTCATCGAGCTCTGGAAGACTCAAATCTTTTGCAAGCCTGTAAGAAATCTAAAGAGCATAAGATTTAGAATTCTTTTGCTGAAGTCACCATTGAAAAGCTCTGCATGATTTAATGCGTGTTTACATAAAAGAAAATGGCAGTTTGCCCCAGTCGAGTCTGATATTGATTGGACTAAGAAATTTATGGGTAATAATGCTGTATATTGACAAAGTTATATTAAAATAGAATATTAATCGCTTTTGACTAGAAAAAGGAAACATTTTAGTGTTGAATATGTTCAATGCTAAAGGTATTCTACCCCATTACTTACCCGCTTTTAATTTTGTTTGAAACTGCCCACATATGATCATAACCACTCTATTATTTAACGTTTGCTTTCAAAATAACTTTCTCAAATGCGTTGTGAGAAATGTGGTGACTTTCAGGATATTTTATTGAAACAAAGCATGAATATAATGACATAGGTAGTACACACTGAAATAATAACCTGTTTTTAATCTAAACAATGAACATTGGTTTGCAAGTATTACTTCTGGTACTAGAAAAGGGTATTAGATTCCTGCCTGCCAATGTCAGTGGAATAGAAAGTCAATAATAATAAGCATAGTTAATAATTTTCTCCGTATTGCATTGCAATGTATGCTCTAACAACAGAATTGTTTATAAATCGAATGATAATGATAGTATTTGTAAATCTAAACTTTTTTAATGTCTCTTGTATTAAAATCGGCGTATTTAAATATATCTGTTTCCATTCTCTCCTTGATTTTGAAAAGCATGGACAGCTGACACGGATTTTGGTTTTTACTCTGATCTGATGACATTTAAAAATGCTAATGCATTCTGGGATAACCTAGTGCATTAGTGATGAAAATGTGGTATTCTAAATATTGATTCAGCTATAAATACTCTAAAAAATAGGACATGCATGTTGAGGGACAGTTTGATGTTAAGAATTTCCGACTTTCAGAGAGGAAGTCAGGCATTTCTTCCTGTACAGAAGGATTTTTTGTTTGATCAATAAAGAAAAGACCTCTTAGTGCTCAGCTCACCTTCTAGGATACAAAATACGTTGGGAAATCCTGATGAAACACTAATAACCCCATGTATGCCTATATATATTATGTCCAAATATGATCTGAGAAAGCTTGTTTATAGTGACAGTTCTATATGTCGCTCCGGGAAAACCACTTTGTCTCATATCTACGAGTTCTTTTTGTGAGCATCCAATTAAATTGAGTACTTATAGTTATTTTGCAATGAGGACTTGGTGAAAATTTGAAAATTTAGGAACATGCATTTTACATTCTGCCGATGAGCTCTGTTTTGAATCAAATGCTTCAAAGATTTGGCTCAGAATGAATAGGAAAGCATATCAGCATATCTGTTTCCAATTAGTATATTATTTTCATTTTCCTTCGAGAGTTGTGGTTCGTTTCCCCAACTTAGTTTGTCTAATGTTCGAATGAACGGGAAGGGATTCCCTTTTGTAATCACGCAATGGCCTGTGTTCCAGAAGTTAAATCTACTCAAATGCAATGAGAATCCTCGGAGAGTTAAATTGAATGAATATTATTGGATGGATGCGGATATTCAAATTAAGTGAGCAGTTGACAACTGGAAATTATTGAAGTTGATTTATTCGGCAGTGAGCAGCAATATAAAGATTGATTTGCCTACAAGGCATTAGGTAAGGAACACCCCTCTCCGCCCAGACTTGTCAGAAATAAGTTATAATTCAATCTAATTTTTACTACGAGTAGGTGTATATGTATATTACATAAGCTTACTACTATATAGGAGCGAGTTACATCAAATCCCCGACACTATGATTATATACTTTGCATAGGTAATTATAGTGTAGAGTTTTCAGTTATGAGTGAAAGCATGCTTTCCAATTTCCCATCATTTTATATCTTCACGTGTCAAGAACCCATTTGAATTTTTTCATGCCCTTTTTCTTCCCTGTAATTTTGTATATTATGGACGCAGCAGCTGTTCCCATTAGAACATAAATAGAACCAGTTGACCTACGACACAGTAGTTACTATATACTTATATATTCCCCTTTATCTCATTGTTAGATTCGACAGTTTCCGTTCATTTATTTGGTCTGCCACTCAATTAGCAGGAAAACAATTTATTACAGGTAGAATTGAAGAAAATTCGTTAAAATACATAAAATATTGTCATTTTAAGTCTCCTTTCTCTATATGTAATAAGGTGTGACGAGGAATTAGATTTCCGATTTGCTTCATTGCCCTGATAAAAGTCAAGGGCGTAAATGAGCCATGAAACTCTGACTGTTAAGTATTATCAAGTAATAACTTCATTTTTTGTCATGAAGTGGACTTAGCTGTTGTAGCTCGATTGTACTTGATGTAGTTCTACTTATGGAATAGGTAATCGAAACTTTTAATATGCATTTAATCCGCGTTGGCCCTCTATATTCTCTCTCATTCACATTTTTGATTTAACCTGACAACCCGCAACAAAAGAAGCACATCTTATTAGCTAATGGAACATGAGTGCTAAGCGGATTAGGTTGTTTACTGCTGTCTACCAATATTAAATTAGGTGAGACCCCGCTGACACTCAACATGATGCTTCATATGTCCCTATGATCTTTTTTGTCATTTCAATAAACTTTGAAATTGTAAAAGGATTACAAAGTGAAGTTCACAATCAATGAAAGTTAGGCGATCCTAGCTACGTATAATTTTCTTGAGAGAAAGCAAAAGTTTTAGGAACTTTGTCTCACGCTGTATTTTCCATTTTATATCGTTCCTACTATAAGATACATTATTATATATTCTTTGTACACTTAGTATGTCAATGCTAAAAGAGTTTCCTCACGCAAAGAAATTACAGTAATTTCCCCAATATTCGCACAGTAACTTTCATCAATAGACTCAGAAATAGGTTAGATTGTCAAGCTTATTTGACACAACACTGAAAATTGGCTGGGGCAATGTTAAAGTTGCCACAATGGTAGATGAAGAGTTCCAATGGCAAAAGTTGGCACACTCATGATAAATCACTGTCAAGTTGGCAGTGTTGAAAAGTCATAAAACCAAAATTGGCACAGAACAAAGCAGCAGAATATGATCCTGGCTTTTGTTTATTTGGTTTCCGTTTCCGAAACCCGACGTTTACATACACAGAATCCTGACAAAGCAATGCGTATAGCCAAAGATAAAAACTATACAGCCTGCTTACCTAAATAATTGGTGCGCAGTGTAAATACGATACGATAGTCTCACGAACCACAAGGCAGAAAGGCAACAAACATTTTATAGTCTTAAGTCTTGGGCAACAAACGCGATTTTAACGGACTTGGCTCAGTAGTAATTGTTTGACGATTTAACGTACCGCACCAGAATCCCATGAACTATTCCGAAAGGATTTATTTTTATTGACGAAATTATTTTGTTTAGTTTACACTTTTGAAATCATTTAAAAAATATCACAGTCCTAGATTTCACTTTTAAGTAACTAGAAAATATGTAGAATTTAGAAGATTGAGGCTCGTATTACGAACCTCGTCTCAGATCTTGAGGGCTCCTCAAGTACCCGATAACCATGGTGAGGACCAATCACAGA